>WNWK01024696.1:0-22500 GCA_009830355.1 Cherax destructor
GCGTAGTGTGACCTAAGTGTAAGTAGAAGTAGCAAGACGTACCTGAAATCTTGCATGTTTATGAGACAGAAAAAGACACCAGCAATCCTACCATCATGTAAAACAGTTTCAGGTTTCTGTTTCACAGTCACCTGGCAGGATGGTAGTACCTCCTGAGTGGTTGCTGTCTACCAACCTACTACCTATAACTCTTATATGTGAACAGTATTTAGATAAAGGTAGAGAAGTTTTCATTGCATTTATGGATTTAGAAAAGGCATATGATAGAGTGGATAGGGGAGCAATGTGGCAAATGTTGCAAGTGTATGAAATAGGTAGTAAGTTACTGAAGGCTGTAAAGAGTTTTTATGAGGATAGTGAGGCTCAGGTTAGGGTGTGTAGGAGAGAGGGAGATTACTTCCCGGTAAAAGTAAGTCTTAGACAGGGATGTGTAATGTCACCATGGTTGTTTAATATATTTATAGATGGGGTTGTAAAAGAAGTAAATGCTAAGGTGTTGGGGAGAGGGGTGGGATTAAATTATGGGGAATTAAATGCAAAATGGGAGTTGACACAGTTATTTTTTGCTGATGATACTGTGCTTATGGGAGATTCTAAAGAAAAGTTGCAAAGGTTAGTGGATAAGTTTGGGAGAGTGTGTAAAGGTAGAAAGTTGAAAGTGAACATAGATAAGAGTAAGGTGATGAGGGTGTCAAACGATTTAAATAAAGAAAAATTGGATATCACATTGGAGAGGGATTATGGAAGAAGTAAATGTTTTCAAATATTTGGGAGTTGATGTGTCAGCGGATGGGTTTATGAAGGATGAGGTTAACCATAGAATTGATGAAGGAAAAATGGTGAGTGGTGCGTTGAGGTATCTGTGGAGACAAAAAACGTTATCCATGGAGGCAAAGAACGGAATGTACGAAAGTATAGTGGTACCAACACATTTATATGGGTGTGAAGCATGGGTTGCAAATGCTGCAGCGAGGAGGAGGCTGGAGGCAGTGGAGATGTCCTGTCTAAGGGCAATGTGTGGTGTAAATATTATGCAGAAAATTCGGAATGTGGAAATTAGGAGAAGGTGTGGAGTTACTAAAAGTATTTGTCAGAGGGCTGAAGAGGGGTTGTTGAGGTGGTTTGGTCATTTAGAGAGAATGGATCAAAGTAGAATGACTTGGAGAGCGTATAAATCTGTAGGGGAAGGAAGGTGGGGTAGGGGTCGTCCTAGAAAAGGTTGGAGGGAGGGGGTGAAGGAGGTTTTGTGGGCGAGGGGCTTGGACTTCCAGCAAGCATGTGTGAGTGTGTTAGATAGGAGTGAATGGAGACAAATGGTTTTTGGGACATGACGATCTGTTGGGAGTGTGAGCAGGGTAACATTTTGTGAAGGGATTCAAGGAAACCAGTTAATTGATTTAGTTGGACTTGAGTCCTGGAAATGGGAAGTACAATGCCTGCACTTTAAAGGAGGGGTCTGGGATAGTGACAGCTGGGAGGGACTATTCTCAGCTGTCGTATCTGAGCACCTCTGCAAAGACAGTGATTATGTATGCGTGTGGTGAAAGTGTTGAATGATGATGAAAGTATTTTCTTTTTGAGGATTTTCTTTCTTTTTGGGTCACCCTGCCTCGGTGGGAGACGGTCAACTTGTTGAAAAAAAAAAATATTGGCAGTATAACAATGAAATATTAGAGGACACAGGAATTGGGGAGAATTTCAAATGTTGATGTCCCATTTTCTTTTTATCAATTTCTTCAAGAATAACATTTTACTACTACAACAATGACAACAGCAATAACAATGCAACAGATGACAATAATACCACAATAACAAACCAACAAACGACAACAACGATAGCAAGACGGCCTCCTCCTCCTCCTCCCAGTTATTATAATAATAATAATAATAATGTTTATTTCTTTATGCCACACAAAAATGTAGTTCAAATGAATTAATAGTAGGCACAAAAGAAAGCCACAAATTATTCAATTTATTTTGGGCAACTTAATCATAAGGCTTACATTAAGGAGGACTTTTTATGCAGTTGGCTACAATCATAAATACAATAAGAATGATAGTTAATGACCAAATTACTTATTATTTAAACTGATTTAATGATTGTCAGTTTTGTGGAGTGATTGAAAAGAGATAGTGAACATACAGCAAGTCACTTAGATTACAATACAAATGGGGCAAGATATAAAAAGAAAATCTGTTCTTTTACAGTTAGTTGGACTTATCTCATAAGCCTCATACAATGAAACCATTCTTAGTGCATAGTGATATTCTGCATTCTTGAATTTTTGTTGTTATCCCAATCACTTTACCACAGCACGTGTGTATTTGGACACATTTTAGAGCAATCTCCTCTTTGTACCTTCCTTCCTCGCACCCCTTATCTTTAACTGACATGCAAGCCTTAATTATGCTGCTACCTGTTCTGCTCTTATTAGGTGATTTTAACTCTTCATTTACTATGGGGATGTTCTCACTGAGACTCAGAGAGACATGTTGGTCTTTTCTCACCTCACTGCCTCTCTATGTTTTGATCACTGGCAGCCCAGCACATCTAGATCCTTGAACCCACACACTCAGTATGGATCTCTCTGTCTCCTCTGTCTCTAATACTAGGGTTTCATTGGATGCTAATAAATTAAGTCCATAAAATCAGTCATTTCCCTATTCTCATTAATTTCCACTATTCTCATTAATTCCCAACCTTGCTGACCTGGTGGCAATTTGAATGTACAGATTGAACACTGAGTAGTTGTCCTTGAATGCTATGCACTCAAAGAAACCAACATGCAAGTAAGTTTTTTTTTTTCATCAAATTGCAATTGAGCTTCTGAATGTCTTCCTTCACTGTTAGTGTGGGAAGTGGTACTCCTATGCCTGCTTATTAGCCACACTAGACACACACATGGTGACTTCTAGACTGAGACAAGAGGCCAAACATTCCAGTTTTTTGACTGAGAAATAAAATTTAATAGATTTCTTGTGCTCTGCTAATTCAAAATGTGAAGTTTTATAAGTATTTAATGATTATTACACAAACAGCTCATCCTCTTAACCACAACATCATGGCACTGTTGTAAAAACAGTTTGGAGGGGGAGGCAGACTTTTTACCCTTTATTTTACAAGTTTTTCCTCTGTAACCTAACCCAGCCCAACTTAGCTTAGAAATAGGCTGGAAGTCTTATGTGAAAGTATGACATAGTTAATAGTAGGATGGGTTGTGCACAAGCTAAGATGTGGATAAAGACACTTATGTACAGTTCAGGACATTTATTAAAGGAAATGTTTCTCCACAAGTGGCTTCTTCAGCTAAGATGTTCCAAAGAAATACTTATTGTCCTCTGACCTTACAGTGACCCAAGTGATAACTCTTGATCTTTAGGTCAGACTGAGCTAAGAGTTGTAGACATGAGTTCAGAGTATAAGATATCCTGGAATACCAAATACTGTATAATATTACATTGGGTCCTTCATACTTCTCCCATTTGCCTCTTGGATGCACCATTGACTTTCTTAAGTGTTACAGTATCATTAATAAACAGTTAATGAGGCTGCTGTAATTAATTTTTTGCTCTTTTTACAGAACCAACATCCATTTGTAGATGATTCCTTTCCTCCTGTGCCGAAGTCTTTATTCTACAGCTCCTCTGAGAAGAATGAGTCCCGTGTAACACAGTGGCTACGTCCTCATGAAATAGTCACTGATTCAGATAACCGAAACATCAAGTGGGCAGTCTTCAGAACTCCTCTTCCATCTGATATTTCACAAGGTATTTTTTAATGATGAGTTTTTTAACACATCGGCTGTCTCTCACAAAGGTAGGCAGGTGATTGGACTGACCCATAAAAATGTATTATAAAACTAATTGATATTTAAATATAGTAGGCAAACACACACTTTGTTCAGACATCACATTCAAATATTGAGTTTTTCTAATGTGTTATTAAAAAAAAAATAGGAATTTTGTCTTAGGATGGTCTGCTCTGTTACAAAACTAAAGCAAAATTTTTAATCTGGTAGTAATGCAATGTATGCATGTCTTCCACACATTGTTTGTACCATTTTTCTTCATCAAAATGCAACATAAGTCATTAATATATTCCCTAGGGTGGCCCAGTAAATTAAAAGTGGGAAATGTCTTTCTCCAGAATGATGTCCATGTTGCACATATGCACATTCCATGTGTACACACAATAAAATTATGTAGTATTATTGTGATATGATAACTGTATACAATACTGACAAGTTGATAAGTAAGACACATGTGCAATAGTTAGGTATCTTCATTCAACTGAAGAAACCTAATGTGTTGGTGAAATGTTTCGGAATGAAGATACCTAACTGTTGCACATGCGTCTTACTTATCCATGTATAGTAATATCTTATCTTATCTTATCTAATTAATGGACTAAGAGTTTTCCTATTCCTTCCTTTACCACCAGCACGAGTAACTTTATGTACCCCAAAGCTAATCAGGTTATTTATTAAATTAATAATTTGTTAAAATAATTAATGAGAGCTCTTTGTATGTGTGAGCTTGTCTAAAGTGTAGTAGAATATACACATATATACTGTATCTGTTTTTTGTTTGTCACCTGCAGTTCTATTTTAAGTAATTCACTACAGAAATTAGGGATGTAAAAATAGTACCTTAATAATATATGTAATTCTTGCAAGACTTTAGAATTGAGGTACATATAAAAGTGACATATGTGCAATTCTTTTACAGGTGTTTTGGGTAACTGTTGGCTGCTGAGTGCATTGGCAGTGTTGGCTGAGAGGGATGATCTTGTTAAGAAGATCATGGTTACTCGAGAATTCTGCCCAGAGGGTGTCTATCAGGTGGGGTCCTAAAGAGATATAATAATTTTTTTTAACACATCGGCCGTCTCCCACCGAGGCAGGGTGACCCCCAAAAAGAAATAAACCCTTTCACCATCATTCACACATAATCACTGTCTTGGCAGAGCCACCCAGATACAACAGTTTGGATGTCACTCCAAACAGTCAATATCCCAAACCCCTCCTTTAAAGTGCAGGCATTGTACTTCCCACATCCAGGACTCGAGTCCGGCTAACCGGTTTCCCTGAATCCCTTCATAAACTATTACCCTGCTCACACTCCAATAGCTTGTCAAGTCCCAAAAACCATTTGTCTCCATTCACTCCTATCTAACATGCTCACACATGCCTGCTGTACGTCCAAGTCCCTTGCAAACAAAACCTCTTTCACCCCCTCCCTCCACCCTTTTCTAGGACGACCCTTACCCCTCCTCCCCTCCACTACAGATTTAATACACCTTCCAAGTCATCCTATTTTGCTCCATCCTCTTTAATAATAAAATAGTAAAATAATAAAATAGTAAAAAGTCCGAGTCGTCAGTAAACAAGTACATCGCTAAGTGAGGAGAGGCTGTATTAAATTTGTATTGTGGAATTGCTTGGATCTTTCACAAAAATATGATTTTTTTTTCAACAAACTGACTGTATCCCACTGTGGCAGGGTGACGTAAAATGAAAAACAAAAGTTTCTCTTTTAGAACTTGGTAATTTATATAGGAGAGGGGGTTACTAGCCCCTTGCTCCTGGCATTTTAGTTACCTCTTACGATGCGCATGGCTTACGGAGGAAGAATTCTGTTCCATTTTCCCATGGAGACAAAACTATGATGAGTAACATAAATTATGTATAATTTATTCTGTGTGATTCATGTTCTTAATATCTGCTCTATATTTATTGCTTGTGTTATGCATATGTATATATTAATGCTTACCTGTTCTTCACTTAACACAGAACATGTGTTCTGAAAAAAAGGCCATGTAATGTGACCCCGTGTTACTGTGTGTAACCAGTTTAACATAGTCAGAGGGAAGATTAAGTTCCAACCCCTCACCCAGACCCAGTATTCTTTTACCTGTCTTTCTAATGAATGTATCTACACAAAACTTATTGCAAGAAACCACGTATGTTAAAATACATCATGAAACTAAGATTCGTCTTCCATACCAGCTGGTACTATGTTTTCAGTTGTAAGTCTAATTTTTAGAGAGAGAGACAGAATGAATGAATAAATGAGAGAGTGAAAGAGATAGATAGATAGATATATGTATTTATGCTGTACAGTGTACTATATGTATATATACCTTATGTCTTTCATGTATTCATTAGCCTTATCTTTACTTTTACTTTCTAAGTAATAATAGGGTTTTATCCAACAAAGGTGCGTCTATGCAAGGCAGGACGTTGGGTTACTGTGTTAGTGGATGACCTCCTTCCCTGTGACCGTCATTGTCGCCTGGTATATTCCCAAGCCAAGCGACGTCAGCTGTGGGTACCTCTCATTGAGAAAGCTGTAGCTAAAGTTCATGGGTGTTATGAGGCTCTGGTGTCTGGCCGTGCCATAGAGGGACTGGCTACACTCACTGGAGCACCGTGTGAGAGCCTCCCATTACAGGTATGCTTTAGTTGCTAGAATTTTCAGTTTTTTAACTATCACTTTTTGTTGCACAAGAAGAATGGTCACTCCCAAGATTGTTAAAGTTCTCACCATCAGGCCCATGTGAAAATGTTTTCCTGATACACATGAAAAAAATTGTAGTTCCCATGTGCTATGAGCTGTGCTGCCTGCATAATATTTTCCACTCTTTACATCTATGAACTTTCTTAGTTCATAATAATTAACATGTGTAACAAATTCTTAAATGACACTGCATATGGTAGAAGTGGAATATCTACATAACCTGTCTTTCTTTTTAGTGGGGTTTTCTTGAAGGTTACAAAGGTTATGACATATTCTCCCAGTTTGCAAGTGGTTTATCTGTGGTGATGTGGATCACAGAGTAGTGCTTTATATATTGAGTTGATGTTATTGTATGAGGCTTACTTTTTTTTTTTTTAAGTGTGATAAGGGCTGAGCTGATGGTGGACTCTGGTTGTCTTGGGAGTGACTATGCTCTCAGAGAGGAAGCGGAGGAGGTAGCTGCTGCTACATTAAAGCATCCTATATTCCTATATTAAGGAAGACTTGCTGATTCTCCATACTACAAAGATTTGTTTAATTTGATGAGTTTTTGTATTTTGATTTATTTGGTTATTTTTCAACACAGCTGTCATAAAAATATACAGACAGAATTTTAAGCGATTAGCTCATTACGTATAACTTGTATATGCAATGTTTTAAATTATTCAAATGTTTAAAAGTACATACCGTAATTCTTGTATATATTTCAGCATTTGCTTTCAAGGCTTTTTTAAAAGACTTCTTTTAAAGTGATTTTGTATGGTGCCTTCGTATTCTTGTATAATAATAAACAAGATTATATTATGACTTGTGTTCTATCAAGCGTGTTGTCCTCAGTTTGTGACAGACACGAATCACATGTTTCCCACCATCCAGGCCTCCTCTTCTCCACACGAGGATGATATAGATGAGGATTTAATATGGGCACAGCTACTGAGCTCCCGTTCAGCTGGCTTTCTCATGGGAGCATCATGTGGGGGAGGCAATATGAAGGTGGTGGATGAAGAATACAAGTCTCAGGGCTTGAGACCAAGGTGAGGATACAGATTGCTCAGCAAAGATCTTTTGATAAACAGTGAGTCTCTCATATTCATTGTACATTAGACAGAAAAGCCATTGCTTCATAATTGTCCCATTGCCAAATAATGGTGCCAGTGGAATGGTAGCATTTTTCATAATAATGAGAATTGTGAGGCCTCCACCAGCTTGTTATGAAGCAGATGTTTTTCTGTATCTAATGATAAATAGGCATAAATGCAGTTACAGTGGAACCTCAACTTACGAGTTTAATCCGTTCCATGACCTAGCTTGTAACTCAATTTGCTCGTATATCAAATCAATTTTCCTCATTTAAATTAATTGAAATGCCATTAATTCGTTCCAGCGGAATTCCTGCTCTCGGGAGGCAGGACAAAATACTTCAATATGACGCTTATTTATCTTACACAATTCATCTAATATGACATAATAAACAATATAAATAACATAGAAACATGATATATACTCTAGAATGAATAAAATATGTCATGTGAGTAGTGATGGCGGCGGCAGCCATTCCCGCTCCCGCTGACTATATCTTCCCATGCTTTTGTTAGTATAAGAGAAAGCCTAGAGAACAAATGGATTTGACAGTTAAAAATAGGAGAGGAGAGTTATTAAATGGAGAGTTAGAGGTATCGGGAAGATGGAGAGAATATTTTGAGGATTTGTTAAATGTTGATGAAGACAGGGAAGCTGTGATTTCGTGTGTAGGGCAAGGAGGAATAACATCTTGTAGGAGTGTGGAAGAGCCAGTTGTGGGTGTAGGGGAAGTTCGTGAGGCAGTGGGTAGAATGAAAGGGGGTAAGGCAGCTGGGATTGATGGGATAAAGATAGAAATGTTAAAAGCAGGTGGGGATATAATTTTGGAGTGGTTGGTGCTATTATTTAATAAATGTATGGAAGAGGGTAAGGTACCTAGGGATTGGCAGAGAGCGTGTATTGTTCCTTTGTATAAAGGCAAAGGGGACAAAAGAGAGTGCAAAAATTATAGGGGAATAAGTCTGTTGAGTGTACCTGGTAAAGTGTATGGTAGAGTTATTATTGAAAGAATTAAGAGTAAAACAGAAAGCAGGATAGCAGATGAACAAGGGGGCTTTAGGAAAGGTAGGGGTGTGTAGACCAAGTGTTTACAGTGAAACATATAGGTGAACAGTATTTGGATAAGGGTAAAGATGTTTTTGTGGCATTTATGGATTTGGAAAAGGCGTATGATAGGGTAGATAGGGGGCAATGTGGCAGATGTTGCAGGTGTATGGAATAGGAGGAAGGTTACTGAAAGCAGTGAAGAGTTTTTATGAGGATAGTGAGGCTCAGGTTAGAGTGTGTAGGAGGGAAGGGACTATTTCCCAGTAAAAGTGGGCCTTAGACAAGGATGTGTGATGTCACCGTGGTTGTTCAATATATTTATAGATGGGGTTGTAAGAGAAGTGAATGCGAGGGTCTTGGCAAGAGGTGTTGGGCTAAAAGATAAAGAAGCAAATACAAAGTGGGAGTTGTCACAGTTGCTTTTTGCTGATGACACTGTGCTTTGGGAGATTCTGAAGAGAAGCTGCAGAGGTTAGTGGATGAATTTGGTAGGGTGTGTAAAAGAAGAAAATTGAAAGTGAATATAGGAAAGAGTAAGGTGATGAGGATAACAAAAAGAATAGGTGACGAAAGATTGGATATCAGATTGGAGGGAGAGAGTATGGAGGAGGTGAATGTATTCAGATATTTGGGAGTGGACATGTCGGCGGATGGGTCTATGAAGGATGAGGTGAATCATAGAATTGATGAGGGGAAAAGGGTGAGTGGAGCACTTCGGAGTCTGTGGAGACAAAGAACCTTGTCCATGGAAGTAAAGAGGGAATGTATGAGAGTATAGTTATACCAACGCTCTTATATGGGTGTGAAGCATGGGTGATGAATGTTGCAACGAGGAGAAGGCTGGAGGCAGTGGAGATGTCATGTCTGAGGTCAATGTGTGGTGTGAATATAATGCAGAGAATTCGGAGTTTGGAAATTAGGAGGAGGTGCGGGATTACCAAAACGATTGTCCAGAGAGCTGAGGAGGGGTTGTTGAGGTGGTTTGGACATGTAGAGAGAATGGAACGAGACAGAGTGACTTCGAGAGTGTATAAATCTGTAGTGGAGGGAAGGCGGGGTAGGGGTCGGCCTAGGAAAGGTTGGAGGGAGGGGGTAAAGGAAGTTTTGTGTGCGAGGGGCTTGGATTTCCAGCAAGCATGTGTGAGCGTATTTGATAGGAGTGAATGGAGGCATATGGTTTTTAATACTTGACGTGCTGTTGGAGTGTGAGCAAAGTAACATTTATGAAGGGATTCAGGGAAACCGGCAGGCCGGACTTGAGTTCTGGAGATGGGAAGTACAGTGCCGGCACTCTGAAGGAGGGGTGTAAATGTTGCAGTTTTATAACTGTAGTGTAAAGCACCCTTCTGGCAAGACAGTGATGGAGTGAATGATGATGAAAGTTTTTCTTTTTCGGGCCACCCTGCCTTGGTGGGAATCGGCCGATGTGTTAATAAAAAAAAAAATAAAGAGAAAACGGAGTGTTTGTGAGGCTAACTGCATTAGATCACTAGTTTTATAAGGAAAACACTGAAACAATGTATTTATAAATAAGAAATATTGTATAAAAACATAATAGAGAATGTAAAGAAATAAACTGGTTTTATAAAATGTACGTACGCTGGCAGAGCTAGTATGAGCTAGTAGCTACTTGCTACTAGCTCATACTGCCTTGCAAACAACCCACAGAAGAAAAAGAGGATGATGTCCATGGAATTAAAGCATGAAATCGTAGATAAACAAGCGAGGTGTGCGGGTTGAGGGGGAAGCGGGGGAAGCTGGCTCATAACTCAGAGCAGAAAACCAACTGAGTGACAGCTCGTTTCTCGAAAAACTAGTATGTTGGGACACTCGTAAGTCGAGGTTCCACTGCATATGGAAGCTTTATTGATGATGTTTTGTCAGTGCAGGGACTATATAAAATCTTAGATGACTAATAAAGCCCCTATGTGGGCAAAACATTGTCATTGAAGGTTCCATGTAACTGCATTCGTATATCTCTGTCTCTCACATTATAGGTATTTTATACTATTACCTAACCATTGTGCCTATTGAAAACACCCAGATGCTTATTATTTCATAATAATGAGCTAATTTATTCCCTCTCTCTGAGCTGTATGAACCTTGAAAACTACATGTTCATTACTGTATAAATGAATTTATAGCAAATATTATTCAATTATTGAAATTGTGATGTCTATGCTTTTCTGTAGTGTAGGCACGCCTCTGGCAAGACAGTGATGGAGTGAACGATGATTAAAGCGTTTCTTCTTTGTCTGGAATCCCTATCTTGGGGGGAAACAGCCAGTGTGTTAATAAAAAAAGGTAAATAAATATTGGCCATCCACCAGCCTTGTGTGATTGCATTAAATAGGAGTGAGTTGAGGCAAATGGATTTTATGACTTTGTGCTGTTGGAGTGCAAACAAGGTAACATGAAGATGTTGCAGTTCAGAGTGCCAGCTGAACTGTGATGTCAGCACATATCTGGCAAAACAGTGATTGAATGAGTGACAGTGAAAGTGCTTCTTCTTTTCTTTTTCAGGTTACCCTTCCTCAGTGGAAGATGGCTAGAATGTTAAAAATTTAATTACCTTTCAGACATGCTTACTCAGTATTAGATGTTCAAGATATTGGTGGGTTTCGGTTACTAAGGCTTCGCAACCCATGGGGACACTATTCATGGCGTGGGGACTGGTGTGACGAGTCTCCCATATGGACGGCTGAGCTCCGTGAGAAACTCATGCCCCAGGGAGGCAGTGATGGCGTCTTCTGGATCTCCTTCCAGGATGTCCTCAAGTGTGTTCATTTTTATATTTTGTAGAAATAGTTCATAATCATTAAGCTGGAGATGTAGGCATAACCAGTTTTGAAAAGAAAGCACAGGTGCCCTCTCAAATTTGCATTTATTCAGTGACCCAATTTCTACCAGAATTTGCCATATGCATTAAAAATTTGTTCATGTGCATTCACCCAACCCCAATCCCATTGTCTTTTAACCATATTCCTTTACAAACTAAACTGGTTTATGCTGACATAAGAAAGAAATAGAGAAAGGGAGAGAAGAGATAAAGGTAGGGAGATATGGATTGACAGATTTATATTATGTGCTCTTGAACCTGGACAAATATAGGCTGACTGGTTGCTGGTGGAGGGAGGAGGATTATGATTGAATTTTATGTGTAATTTTTTCTCAGCTGTTATTTAACCATTTGCATGAATTTGTGGTATGTATATGGCTTTTTGGTATCTATATAGTATGCTCATAATATGGATTTTTTCTCCAGTTTTAGCTGTGTTAATTATGTAAAGGTTATGATTGAATTTTAGATTTTATTTTTCTAATTTGTTTTTTGACCAAATTAACTTCTTTTTATGTCTGTTTCATGCATGTGTGGCAGGCTCATATTTTTGATAAATGTAATGAGGAAATATGGAATTGTCAATGTCTCAGAATTTATCCCTAAGTTTTAACTGTAAAATTGGGTTCATTTTATGTGCCATAGGTTGAAACGCATAACATGACACTAAAAGTAGTATTCTATCTTGTGTACTTAATGTAATATTTGTGCTTTTCTTCATTCCAGGTATTTTGACTGTATCGATATCTGCAAAGTTCACAACAATTGGTCAGAAGTTCGTGTCACCGGCTCTTTGCCTTCACTGGCTGACCGCCGAGCTCTCACGCCAACACTCATAACAGTTCTTGAACCTACTGAAGTGGAGTTCACTTTGTTTCAGGAGGGACACAGGTAATGTGTGTGTGGTGTATAGCATGCAGTTTTTTAGTACATCAGCCATTTCCCACAAGGTAGAGTGACTCAGAAAAGAAAACACGTTCAGCATTGTTCATTCAGTAGTTCCTTTACCAGTTGTGTGTGTGTAGACATCACGGTTCAGATGACCCCCTCTCATCATCATACCCCATCCCATATAACTTAATAATTATTTTCTTTTTTTTTCTGCTGTTTTAGGTTACAGGGTTGGAGGGGGTGGGTGTAAATATTGATACCTGACAGTCTGAGTTTAGAAACAGTAATTCACTTTAAATGTAAACATTAAAAGTAGTCTTCCAGGGTTTGGAGTTGGGGCCCAAAGAGTGTATATAGCCTTACGAGTCCTCTCTCTCTATTACTTCTACTCTTAGAAGTTATTGTAGCACAAAAAGAGTATGTATAAAATACGCAATAACTTTAAAACACTTGAAACTTCAGAAAGTTTCCAGACATAATGAGGAGAGACGTGGAGCTCATGTAAACAAACTGAGAGTGGACAGGTAGCACGTGAACGCCGTAATAGTGAATCAGGAGCCATGTAAATAAATTTTTGGGTATGATTTGAAATGTCTGTACTAGTGAATCACTGTAAAGCAAAGCACCGTAAAGCGGGGCCCTCCTGTACATTGAGAGGATAAAAATCTATTACAGTGGACCCCCGAGTTTCGGTCATAATTCATTCCAGAAGGCTGCTCAAGTGCCATTACCGAACGAATTTACTCCCTTAAGGAATAATGTAGGTTAGTCCATTTCAGACCCCCAAAAATACACTTACAAAAGCACTTACAATATTATACTTACATAATTGTACGATTTCCGATGTGACCGAAACTCGGGGGTCCACTGTATTTTCATTGTACATTTCACACATCTGTTTTTTATTATTGAATTTCTCCTGACTTGCATTTCTCATTACAGAAATTCCGAAAACTCACAAAGATCTCCATTAGATTTGTGTGTGGTATTGTTTCGCACTACGACCACTGCAACTCCTACAGTTGGAGCTCTGGTGAAACATTCCAAACGGCAAGTGCGGGGCTTTGTCGGCTGCCATGCCATGCTTGAACCTGGGGCATATATTGCTGTATGCTTAGCATTTAACCACTGGCATACGGGTAAGGGAAAATTGTACATGCATTTACTTCATAGTGTATCTATCAACAGTATTTGTGTTTGTAGGGAGCAACCTTCAACCTGTAGAGCAAACCTCTTAACCACTAATTGGTTAGAGCAGGGCTTGTTCATTGGTATGATTATCATATTTTACGGTGAACAAGACGCTCCAGTGTTGAGGACATTTCCCATCCCCCCCATTTCTGATTTGCTAAATTTTGTAAAGATGCTGTGTAAATTTTCGAGACATATTTTTGGAAAAAAAAGTTGCGTCTTCAATGCCATAAAATACGGTACTTATTAAATAACAAAAAAGGCACAATACCGTGACTGGAACAATACACACACACAACCCGCACATATAAAAGAGGAGTTTACGATGACGTTTCGGTCCAACTTGGACCATTTACAAAGTCACACTAACACCACTTTCTTGTGCGCTCCCCTGTCTGCCTGCCTATATAACCCCTTCCACCTGTCCTTTGTGTTAGTGTGACTTTGTAAATGGTCCAAGTCGGACTGAAACGTCGTCATAAACTCCTCTTTTCTATGTGTGGGTTGTGTGGGTACTTATTAAAGTTTGCAGGGAGGAATGTGTGTCATATCTGTTGTTTGAGTTACTCTCTGGAGTCTTCTGAGCTCAATATTATTTTTTTACTATGTACATTGAAGAAATGTTTTCTGATATCCTTGTGACTCATTTGAGTGTGGTATTTCCAACTATGCATTCTTATTTTTGCTACATTCCTGGTAGTCTTCATGAGACTGTAGGCTCTCCATGTATGTAAACTGGATTTTGTATGGTGCAAATATGTATGTGTCAGTGAATTAGTAAATGATTTTTTTTTTACACATCAGCTGTCTCCCACCGAGGCAGGGTGGTCCATAAAAAGAAAGAAACACTTTCACCATCATTCACACATAATCACTGTCTTTGCAGAGGCGCGCAGATATGAAATTTAAGATGTCACTCGAAACAGCAAATATTCCAAACCCCTCCTTTAAAGTGCAGGCATTGCACTTCTCACCTCCAGGACTAAAGTCCAGCTAACCAGTTTCCCTGAATCCCTTCACAAAATATTACCCTTCTCACACTCCAACAGTTCGTCAAGTCCCAAAAACCATTCGTCTCCATTCACTCCTATCTAACACGCTCACACATGCCTGCTGTATGTCCAAGCCCCTTGCACACAAAACCTTTTCTTACCTTCTCCCTCCATCCTTTTCTAGGACGACCCCTACCCCTTCTTCCCTCTACTACAGATTTATACACCCTCCAAGTCATCCTGTTTTATTCCATCCTCTCTAAGTAACCAAACCACCTCAACAACCCCTCCGCAACCCACTGAATAATACTTTGAGTAACTCCACACCTCCTCCTAATTTCCGTACTATGAAATCTCTGCATAATATTTGCGCCACACATTGCCCTTAGACACGACGTCTCCACTGCCTCCATCCTCCTCCTCGCTACAACATTCAGAACCCATTTTTCACACTTATATAAAAGTGTTGATACCACTATACTCTCATACATTCCTTTCTTTGCCTACATGAATAACGTTCTTTGTCTCTACAGATACCTCAGTGCACCACCCTCCTTTTTTCCTTCATTATTTCTATGGTTTACCTCATCCTTCATAAACCCATCCCATCCACTGACAAGTCTACTCCCAAATATCTGAACACATTCATTTCTTCCATATTCCCTCTCTCTAATGTGATATCCATTTTTTTTTACCTAATTCTTTTGACACCCTCATGACCTTACTCTTATCTGTGTTCATTTTCAACTTTCTATTTTTTTTAACACGTCAGCCATTTCCCACCGAGGCAGGGTGACCCAAAAAGAAAGACAAAACTTTCATCATCATTCAACACTTTCAGAATCATTCATACATAATCACTGTCTTTGCAGAGGCGCTCAAATACAACAGTTTAGATGTCACTAACTTTCTGTTATAGTATAAAAATTATGCTGACTGTATATTTAATTTTGTATAGTAAAATGTAGTTTTGTACTTGTGACCCGTTATATTCAGCTAATAAAAATATTGCATGAGAATTTTTTTGGGGTATTTATACACATACATTTCCCACCCTAGGGTTAGATGTCTCTGATGGCTACCCTGGGTATGTGCTTGCAATTCACAGCAGCAAACGGGTAGCAGTGGAACAGATCACTGCACCAGCCTCCCTCTTAGCTGATTCTCTAATCAATCTATGCCTAGCAAAGGGACAGCGCCATGAGGGACGGCAAGGGATGACTGTTTACTACCTAACTAAGGTAACAAACAAGGCTTTGGACCATTGCTTTTGTAAAAAGTATATATAATTAATTCCAGTAATGAGTATACAAAGTATTATAGACAAAAAATAATGCTGTACACCATAGCTTGCATTTGTACCAAAAGAGAATTAAATTTAAATAATCCAAGCCTGACATATAGTGCATGTTGATCATCGTAGTGGATAAATGAAAATAATATATTACATTTCATGTAGGAATTGTAAGATACAGTTTCTTTAGCTTGGTACTAGTTAACCACATGACCAGTGTTTCTCACATACATACACAAGGAGTTAAATTTCTGTTTCTGGAAGTTCATTGGAATCAACACAAGTATTCTGTTAGAACTAGACATTAATTCAGTGCCTTGTTTCTGTATTTGAGGAACACTGGCTATACAGTTAACTGGAACTTTCTTTCTTTCAACACGTCAGCCATTTCCCACCGAGGCAGGGTGGCCCAAAAGGAAAAACGAAAGTTTCTCCTTTTACATTTAGTAATATATACAGGAGAAGGGGTTACTAGCCCCTTGCTCCCGGCATTTTAGTCGCCTCTTACGACACGCATGGCTTATGGAGGAAGAATTCTATTCCACTTTCCCATGGAGATAAGAGGAAATAAGAACAAGAACTAGTAAGAAAATAGAAGAAAACCCAGAGGGGTGTGTATATATATGCCTGTACATGAATGTGTAGTGTGACCTAAGTGTAAGTAGAAGTAGCAAGATGTACCTGAAATCTTGCATGTTTATGAGACAAAAAAGACCCCAGCAATCCTACCATCATGTAAAACAATTACAGGGTTTCGTTTTACACTCACTTGGCAGTACGGTAGTACCTCCCTGGGTGGTTGCTGTCTACCAACCTACTACCTAGGTTAACTGGAACTACACTAGAAAATTTGAAGCTTGCAATTCTGACTTGAAATGCCATATTCTAGAACCTTCACTTTTCCTCATGTTTTACATTCAGTACATGCTCAACGTGTGTTAACCGTTTCACTGTCAGTGCCGTATAGGTACGGCTTACAAGCCAGTGTTGGTGTCGTATTACTACGCCAAAATTCTAGCGGGTTCAAATCTAGCGGGAGAAAGCTGGTAGACCTACATGTGAGAGAATAGGTCTGTGTGGTCAGTGTGTGCAGTATAAAAAAATCCTGCAGCACGCAGTGCATAATGAGAAAAAAAATCCAACCATGTTTTTGGATTAAAATGCCGACCTTGAGGTGTATTTTCCTATGGTATTTATGGTTGTATTCTCGTTTTCTTGGTCTCATTTGATAGAATGGAAGATATATTACAGAAATAGAGATGATTTTTATTGGTTTCTCGATGAAAAGTACCTTGAAATTGAGCTCAAATTAGCGGAAATGTTTGATTTTTGCTGATGTTCGTGAGTAAACAAATGACATCACCGCCCAATATGTGTCCAACTGGCCAGTCTAATATGCAGTCACAAATGGGTTGACATTATTTATACAATTATTACAATAATAAAGTAGTCTGCATAACAGTAAATATTTTTTTTTTTTTTGTGAATAAAAATTCAAAATGGAAAGCAAGAGTAATATAAGAGGGGCCTGGAGATGTGACTAATGAACAGAGAGAATGTCATTTTACTGCCAGGAATGTCTGCATTGTTTATTCTGGACCCTATTTTGAAATTGGCATCTTTTGAAATTTGTGTGAAATTTGCCAAATTGCCAATTTCTGACCACTTTATTGGGTAGTTGAAATCGGTAAGTGGGCGGTTTCTTGTACTCAATCAATAGAATAAATGGAGTTCTAGAGAAATAATTGAGTTTGGTCGACTGGAACAATGGAATTGGCCGAAAATAGGGCTCAAAGTGGGCAAAATCACCGATGCGTATATAGTATTGCCAAGACCGCTAACTTCGCAAGAGCGTAATTCCGTAAGTTTTCCATCAAATTTCATACTTTTGGTGTCATTACCATCGGAAAAAGATTCTCTATCATTTCATAAGTGTGTGTGTGTTAGTTACCATTTTGTCCTAGGCACATGTCAATTAGACACTAGGCCTGTTGTATATATGTGTGTGTATGTGTATGTAAGGAAACACTTCAAAATGTTTCTGCCCCACCGGGAATTGAACCCGGCCCCTCCGTGTGTGAAGCAAGAGCTTTACCCACTAGGCCACCAGGGGCTCTCTCTCTCTCTCTCTCTCTCTCTCTCTCTCTCTCTCTCTCTCTCTCTCTCTCTCTCTCTCTCTCTCTCTCTCTCTCTCTCTCTGTGTGTGTGTGTGTGTTAGTTACCATTTTGTCCTAGGCACATGTCAATTAGACACTAGGCCTGTTGTATATATGTGTGTGTGTGTGTATGTGTATGTAAGGAAACACTTCGAAATGTTTCTGCCCCACCGGGAATTGAACCCGGCCCCTCCGTGCGTCAAGCAAGAGCTTTACCCACTAGGCCACCGGGGCTGTGTGTGTGTGTGTGTGTGTGTGTGTGTGTGTGTGTGTGTGTGTGTGTGTGTGTGTGTGTGTGTGTGTGTGTGTGTGTGTGTGTGTGTGTGTGTACTCACCTATTTGTGGTTGCAGGGGTCGAGTCATAGCTCCTGGCCCCGCCTCTTCACTGATTGCTACTAGGTCCTCTCTCTCCCTGCTCCATGAGCTTTATCAAACCTAGTCTTAAAACTATGTATGGTTCCTGCCTCCACTATGTCGCTTTCAAGCTATTCCACTTCCTGACAACTCTATGACTGAAGAAATACTTCCTAACATCCCTTTGACTCATAGGAGTCTTCAACTTCCAATTGTGACCCCTTGTTTCTGTGTCCCCTCTCTGGAACATCTTGTCTCTGTCCACCTTATCTATTCCTCGCAGTATTTTATATGTCGTTATCATGTCTCCCCTAACCCTCCTGTCCTCTAGTGTCGTCAGGCCGATTTCCCTTAACCTTTCTTCGTAGGACAATCCCCTTAGCTCTGGGACTAGTCTTGTTGCAAACCTTTGCACTTTCTCTAATTTCTTGACGTGCTTGACCAGGTGTGGGTTCCAAACTGGTGCTGCATACTCCAGTATGGGCCTGACGTATATGGTATACAGAGTCTTGAATGATTCCTTGGTGAGGTATTGGAACGCTATTCTTAGGTTTGCCAGCCGCCCGTATGCTGCAGCAGTTATCTGATTGATGTGTGCCTCAGGAGATGTGCTCGGTATTATACTCACCCCAAGATCTTTTCTTTGAGTGAGGTTTGCAGTCTTTGGCCACCTAGACTATACTCTGTCTGCGGTCTTCTTTGCCCTTCCCGATATTCATGACTTTACATTTGGCAGGGTTAAATTCAAGGAGCCAGTTACTGGACCAGGCTTGCAGCCTGTCCAGGTCTCTTTGTATTCCTGCCTGATCCTCGACTGATTTGATTCTTCTCATTAACTTCACATCATCTGCAAACAGGGACACTTCTGAGTCTATCCCTTCCGTTATGTCATTCACATATACCAAAAACAGTACAGGTCCTAGGACTGACCCTTGTGGAACTCCACTCGTCACAGGTGCCCACTCTGACATCTCGTCACGTACCATGACTCGTTGTTGCCTCCTGTCAGATATTCTCTGATCCATTGCAGTGCTTTTCCTGTTACGTGTGCCTGATCCTCTAGCTTTTGCATTAATCTCTTGTGAGGAACTGTGTCGAACGCCTTCTTGCAGTCCAAAAAATGCAGTCTATCCACCCTCTCTCTCGTGTCTTACTTCTGTTACCTTGTCATAAAACTGCAGTAGGTTTGTGACACAGGATTTTCCTTCCCTGAAACCATGCTGGTTGTCGTTTATAAGCTTGTGTCTTTCTAGGTGCTCCACCATTCTCCTCCTGATGATCTTCTCCATGACTTTGCATACTATACACGTCAGTGACACAGGTCTGTAGTTTAATGCCTCGTGTCTGTCTCCTTTCTTAAAAATTGGGACTACATTTGCCATCTTCCACGCCTCAGGTAGTTGCCCAGTTTCAATGGATGTGTTGAAGATTTGTGTTAGTGGCACACACAACATCTCTGCTCCCTCTCTAAGGACCCACGGAGAAATGTTGTCCGGTCCCACCGCTTTTGAGGTATCGAGTTCACATAGCAGCTTCTTCACCTCCTCCTCGGTTGTGTGTATTTCATCCAGCACTTGTTGGTATACCTCCCTATTCTGAATTCCTGGAGTCCTTCCTGTCTCCTGTGTAAATACTTCTTTAAATCTCATGTTGAGCTCCTCACATACCTCTTGGTCGTTTATTGTGAACTCCCACCTTCCTTTCTCAGCCTGATTACCTGGTCCTTGACTGTTGTTTTCCTCCTGATGTGGCTATACAGCAGCTTCGGGTCAGACTTGACTTTTGATGCTATATCATTTTCATATTGTCGCTGAGCCTCCCTTCTTACCTGTGCATATTCGTTTCTGGCTCTTCGGCTAATCTCTTTATTTTCCTCTGTGTGTGTGTGTGTGTGTGTGTGTGTGTGTGTGTGTGTGTGTGTGTGTGTGTGTGTGTGTGTGTGTGTGTGTGTGTGTGTGTGTGTGTGTGTGTGTGTGTGTGTGTGTGTGTGTGTGTGTGTGTGTGTGTGTGTGTGTGTGTGTGTGTGTGTGTGTGTGTGTGTGTGTGTGTGTGTGTGTGTGTGTGTGTGTGTGTGTGTGTGTGTGTGTGTGTGTGTGTGTGTGTGTGTGTGTGTGTGTGTGTGTGTGTGTGTGTGTGTGTGTGTGTGTGTGTGTGTGTGTGTGTGTGTGTGTGTGTGTGTGTGTGTGTGTGTGTGTGTGTGTGTGTGTGTGTGTGTGTGTGTGTGTGTGTGTGTGTGTGTGTGTGTGTGTGTGTGTGTGTGTGTGTGTGTGTGTGTGTGTGTGTGTGTGTGTGTGTGTGTGTGTGTGTGTGTGTGTGTGTGTGTGTGTGTGTGTGTGTGTGTGTGTGTGTGTGTGTGTGTGTGTGTGTGTGTGTGTGTGTGTGTGTGTGTGTGTACTCACTAATTGTGGTTGCAGGGGTCGAGACTCAGCTCCTGGCCCCGAGACTCAGTGTGTGTGTGTGTGTGTGTGTGTGTGTGTGTGTGTGTGTTTGTTTGTTTGTTTGTGACACTGAGAGCAAGTTTGTGAGCAGGGGTCTCGACAGTGAAAGGGATAAAGTCATTCCTGGATTATTTAAACTTGATATCCCTTATATTACAAAATTTGATCAGTGGTGTAAAGAGTAACTCCCTTTACCATAAGCAGAATACATTGTATCAAATCTATTACACATTCTTGATAGGTTTGCCAAGTATTATGTCCTTGCTGTGTTATACCCTAGGGATATCTAGAGAGGAGATATAAAATGTTAATTGCATATTCTTTCTTCAGTGCTCGGTTGTGCAATCAGTGGTCTTGTGAGAAGACCTTGGGTGATGCAGATAGGAAAAAACTGATTCATTGCAGTTCTCTTGTCTGCATGTTGAAGGCTTAGGTAGACTTTATCATAGTGTAGAATTGTAAGCTCCACTTTGTCTGAATTTGATATTCTACTTCATCTCGGAATCCACTGTAGGTTAGGTGCACGGATGATGTATTGACCACATCAACATCAGCGAGCATCCCCATCATCTTTGTTTTTTATAAAGTTTAATTTCATGACATTATGTACAATACACAGTAACAAAATGACCTGTTTACCTTATAGATGTAGCAAATAATAGTATCCTGTTCTTTTATAGACTTGGCATTTGACCTTAACTTTTGCTGATATTTTGTTCATAGGCTACTTGGAACTGTTTAAACTGGGGATCCTTTGCTCTAACACCTGTCATTCTACATTCATCAGAGTCTCTAGGAATGTCGTTATTAAATATCTTGACTGATTAAAGCAAAATAAGGCTTCAGGTCCCATTGAGCTTTTTTCAAGGTTATTGAAGAGTGCAAGATGGAACATAGTGAACAGATGAATAATATTTTTTACTATATCCTGGTTTTAATATACTCATTCCTGGCCCTTCTTGCCACCTTATACCTGGTTTTCATTTTTCATAAAGCTTATAGTGTTCAACGCATATCTCAGGACTGACTATTAAATCTTGTTGCTATTGCTCAGACAAATGGTTTTGAATATGACAACCTCCTCTGAATGTTTTGTATGTGAACAGTACCCTAGAATGAAGTTCTTAAAATTATTTTTAAATTTGGCAGGGGTGGGCAGGGCTCGTGGTGATGGTGGAGAACCGTCATCCTGATAAGTGCATCCAGGTGATGTGTGACTGCCGGGAGAGCTACAATGTGGTTTCCACTCGCGCTCAGCTAAAGACCGTGGATTCTGTTCCTCCTCTTCACAGGTAGATGGGATTACACCTCTGAGTGAAGCTCTCAGTGTATTTTAGGGGGGAATAATTAAATTATTGTATAAGTAATGAAATTCAGTACAAGTATTAACCCTTTCAGGGTTTCGGCCATACTAGTACGGCTTACGCGCCAGGGTTTTAGTCGTACTAGTACGCCTAAATTCTAGCGCCCTCAAATCAGGCAGAAACAGGCTGTTAGGCCTAGATGTGAGAGAATGGGTCTGTGCGGTCAGTGTGCACAGTATAAAAAAAATCCTGCACCACACAGTGCATAATGAGGGGAAAAAAAACTGACCGTGTTTTTGGTTTAAAACAGCGACTTTGCAGTCTATTTTCGTATGGTATTTATGCTTGTATTCTCGTTTTCTTGGTCTCATTTGATAGAATGGATGATATGTTAC
>WNWK01024696.1:27500-29397 GCA_009830355.1 Cherax destructor
AGTACAATGCCTGCACTTTAAAGGAGGTGTCTGGGATGGTGACAGCTGGGAGGGACTATTCTCAGCTGTCGTATCTGAGCGCCTCTGCAAAGACAGTGATTATGTATGAGTGTGGTGAAAGTGTTGAATGATGATGAAAGTATTTTCTTTTTGGGGATTTTCGTTCTTTTTGGGTCACCCTGCCTCGGTGGGAGACGGCCGACTGGTTGAAAAAAAAAAAATATATATATATATACATACATACATTATGTAGTGGAAGGAATAATTAAAATGCGAAGTTAGTTTGGACAATCGGATGTATGAGCTGTGCCTATGATATTTCACTGCCTAAACCTAGTCATGCTGTAAGATGTTGGCAACCAACCCAGTGATCAATCATGAGCTTAGAACTTGCTCATACTTTGTATTACTTTAGTTTATACATGAATCGAGTCAAAAGAACTCATGCCATTATTCTTACCATTAAAAATTACTAACAATACTATATAAATTATATTCTGCATATAAGTGAACAAGAACATAATTTCAGATATACATACAATGAAATTTGAGTAGTACTGCAGCTGTGTGGTTTTGACGCTTGATCTTGCCTTGATGACTCAAATACTGTATAGATCCTTGTACAAATGTGTGCCATTGCCTGCAGATGTCATAGTGTTAAACTACTCTCAATGGCAACAACATAGTCCTTAATGCCAATGAACCAAGATCCTCACCATCTTGTAGATATGTTAATAAAAAATTCGTATATTTTAGATTATTAGAGACTTGTGAGTGCTGATAGCACATTGTCTTTCAAGCACACTTTGATGAGTTTGACACAAAGTGATGCAGACAGTCTTGCTACATATTTCTATCATTCTCCTCAAAACTTTTGTAATGATTTATGTTTTCATTCAAAACTCATTATGATTAAAAGGTCAATAGAGGAGGTCCCCTACTTACAAATGTGTCACATTACACACATCCACACTTACAAACAGGGCACTTAGAAACCAATTAATTTTTTACAACATCCAACAGCAGTAGCAATACAGTAAAATGATGAATAAAAGTGTAAAATGATGAATAAAAGTCAAAATACCATGGCTACAACATTAATAATTAACCCACACTATGGAAAGGAAAGTGTAGATTGGAACATTGTTTACTCTTTCCACTCCAAAGTGTGGGTTATTTGTAGAAATGCTTAAAACCTAGATATTTTTAATTTTTCTGCTTTACAAACAGTGTGTTTATTTTTAAAAAATCCAGGAGTAAAAACGTTTTGTAAACCAAAAGACCTGCTGTACTGGTGTATCATATTAAAGGCATTTATAGTTGTGTATTTTGTGTGTTAGCTCACACCATTGTTGTGAAGAAGTAACAACCCCCAATTTGAAATGTATATTTTTTTATGGTATATCTTGGCTGGTGATGTGATCAAGTTTCTGTTCAGTGTTTATTCCCAAAGGGGCATTTTCTTATAACATAGCCTGTATACAATTGTATTGGAGGATGGTTGCATTATGGTTTGCCATGGCAAGAAAGAGCAAATAGGGCTGTGAGGCTTGTCTGTACTTGTGGAAGTCAGGATATAATTTCAGTGATGTATTCTCACATACATGTGCAGTCAATATCATTCCTTTTTTCCAGGAACAATATTTGCATTAGAAACACCCTTCAAGGAGGGGGGCCTTGATGAGTTCCATTCCAAGGAATTGGACCTAATCTTCCCATGGATAACACCTGATTACCTCCCCTTCCCCCGGCACTGTATTACCCCTGTGGAAATTTGCACTTCCCTATGAAAATAAAAATAATAATGCTAGAGAAACAGTTACAGGCATAGTAGAATCAGCAAAAAAAATTGTAACACAACTCTAACTGCTGTTTTGCCATTTTAAAAATCTTTAAG
>WNWK01024697.1:0-29393 GCA_009830355.1 Cherax destructor
GACAGTGCTAACTGTTGTAAGTAAAAATTTTAACTGTTGTAAGTGACAGTGTTTGTTAAAAGTGACAGTGCTAACTGTTAAAAGTGACAGTGCTAATTGTTGTAAGTGACAGTGCTAACTGATGTAAGTGACAGTGCTAATTTTTTGTAAGTGACAGTGCTAACTGTTGTAAGTGACAGAACTAACTGTTGTAAGTGACAGTGCTAACTGTTGTAAGTGACAGAACTAACTGTTGTAAGTGACAGTGCTAACTGTTGTAAGTGACAGAACTAACTGTTGGGGTGACAGTGCTAACTGTTGTAAGTGACAGAACTAACTTTTTTAAGTGACAGTGCTAACTGTTGTGGTGACAGCCCCCAACTGTTGTAAGTGACAGAACAATTTTTAAAGTGACAGTGCTAACTTTTAAAAGGGCCAGAACTAACTGTTGTAAGGACAGTGCTAACTGTTGAAGTGACAGTGCTAACTGTTGTAAGTAAGAACTAACTGTTGTAAGTGACAGTGCTAACCGTTGTGGGTGACAGGTTAACTGTTGTAAGTGACAGTGCTAACTGTTGTAAGTGACAGAACTAACTGTTGTAAGTGACAGTGCTAGGTGGTGGTGTCTGTATACACGGCTCTTACTAAATGATGCTTGATAAAATAGCCTTGTGTACATGTTCGTTGTGAAAAACCATAGCCTTGTGTACATGTTTTTTGTGTACACCATAGCCTTGTTTTACAAGTTCGTTGTGTACACCATAGCCTTGTGTACATTTGTTGTGTACCCAAAAGCCTTTTTTAATGTTCGTTGTGTACAAATGGCCTTGTGTACAAGTTCGTTGCAGTATTTGATCTTGATCAGTATTTACAATATGGTATACCTGTTGTTTTTTCTGCTAGTTATCCTCGTTACTTACCCCCCTGACTAGTAACGACCCGGAACGGGGTGGACTATACCTGAGTCCGGTCTGGTACTCGTGGGGTGGTAACAGCACTGCACTAGCCTACAGAGTTTTTTTATTACTTTTCACGATTTGTTCCATTGCAAAGCTCCTGAGGAAGTACTGACAACTGAACGAAAGGCCTGGAGCTGATATTTTTTCTCTTAGTATCCCCCTTTCACCAAATACAAATCTAAATCAAAAAACAATATAAATACAATTTAAAAAAATAAAAAAAACTAACTCTAAAAAACATGGAGTTTATGGAAACTTGGCAACATAGGTCAGCTAGCTGCTAACAGCAACAGCCTGGGAAAAAGGAAATCAAGAAGGATACAGGATAAAAAAACCCCGGAAACATGTCACAGACATGCCCAAACATGTTTTGAAGAATAAATATGTATCAAAACCTTATATCCATTTATCAGATAAAATCTTTAATAACTCAGAATAACCAATAAAGTCACAAAATTGATTATTTTAATTGGGTTCCTTGGTATGTCACCTACAGCAGTTGTATAACCCCAGGTACCTTTTCCCCCGCTACGTGAACATGGGCAGCAGATGGGGGGGGGACTAACACCCAGGTACCTATTTCCTGCTAGGTGGGGGATTCCTAACTGAAAAACTAGACCCTTGGGGATCACGAGATTTTTTTACAGCCTTACAGGCCCCCCCTCTTGACTTTAATAATAATACTATTAATATATTAGATATGGTGACCTACCGTAGGGTTGTGGAGGGTCTGCAGCATCCGTGGAGACCTGACTGGTATTGGAGAGATGGTGATCGTGTTGGGAGACGGTATAAAAGCCCCCCAGGTATCCCTGTTGACTCGTGGTGACTTAACTGTAAATTACCATAAACATGAATGAACTTAGAACTCTAGAAGGCAGTGATTCTGTGTTTTTTAAAATTGTGGGGAACCATGGCATTAATACAGGTCACCATTTTACGGGGGCCCCTGTCAGGAGCCTTTGGGGCCTGTTTCCGGGGCGAAAAAAAAACACCACAAAACTGAGACTGTCAACTCTGGAACGTTTGTCAAATCTCAAACATTTAACTATTTAACAATTGCAAATCTAAGGGGAAAAAAAGGGGGATAAAATGACAAATGGAAAAAAAAAACATAAAAGATAATGTGATCCTTTATTGAAAAGTTTCGACCACACAGTGAGCTTTTTTTAAGCCCACTTTTGGGCGAAACTCAATAAAAACACATTATACTGTTTATGTGTTTATTTTTTTTTTTTAAAATCTAATAATATTTTTTTAAACTTGGGGCAATTTTTATAATATTTCCAGTGAGATTTTGGTACACAAACTAGCTGCACAGGGGTTTTTAAACTGGAAAGAATAATAACAGTAACTAGAAAAAAAAAAACACTACTGAAATCAACAATCAACACTTTACAATCCCGGGGAAATTACAATCAAGGCTTTACAATCCTGACACCCGTCAAAAGGGTTTACCTGTCCTGAGATTGGGGATGAATGATCCAGCCTCCACAAGTCCTTAAATAATCAACGAGTTTGGGGGCCCCAAACAAACATTAAAACCCCAAACTTTTGCTCAACCCAGATATGCATGATTTAGCTTTCAGGTACACTAACCCAGGAAAAGGGGTTTAGCTTAGGCTGATGAAATAGAGAAAAGGATGAGTTGAAAGTCTGCCTGGGGAGTGGATGAGTTGAACAGCTGCCAAAATAGGGGATGAGTTGAAAAATCTGCCTAGTAGGGGATGAGTTGAACAGTCTGCCTAGTAGTGGATGAGTTGAACAGTCTCCCCAGTAGTGGTTTTAATTGGGGAAATCTGCCTAGTAGTGGATGGGGTTAAAAAGTCTTTAGTAGTGGATGGGTTGAACAGTCTGCCTAGTAGTGGATGAGTTGAACAGTCTGCCTAGTAAAGGATAAGTTGAACAGTCTGCCTAGTAGTGGATAAGTTAAAAAGGCCTGCCTAGTGGATGAGTTGAACAGTCTGCCTAGTGGGATGATTTAAAAAGTCTGCCTAGTAGGGTTATTGAAGAAAAAACCTTGGGTATCTTCAAATTTAGGTTAGATAAATACGTGGGTGAGAGGAGCTGGATTTGAGGGCACTTGCACATGATTTAAAAAAAGATTATCGAAGCTTTTTCCCCAATGTTGATAAGGGGGTTGGGGAATATTTTTAGTGGGTTTAGGTTTGAGAAAGACTTGCCTAGTATGGGCCAATAGGCCTGCTGCAGTGTTCCCCCTTTCTTAGTCTTAGAAATGCCCCGTGATCCATGGATCATATCTGATTGTCTCCCATTCCCAAGGTGCTGTATAGAGTAGTTATAATCACCCCGCCGCTGAAGAGGAGCTTAGGAACTCAAAGCTCCTTGTGTGGCGGTGGAGGTGGTGACGGGTTTGGCGTCCGTGGCGGCGGTGGTGTGGCGTTTCGGCAGTGGTGGTGGCGGCTTCGGTAGTGGTGGTGTCAGTGGGTAGCAGGGTGGCGTTTTCAATGTCAGTGCGGATGTTGAGGCCTGACACTTGCACTACCTGGGGGAACAAGGTTGGCCCTTAACATGGGAGTACGTGAGAGTACATGGGAGTAATGAAAGCATGGGAAAGACATAGCAGAGGTCTTGCCGTCACACTGAATCTATCTGCTGAGGAAAAACTATCCACTTCTATCTGTATTAAGGATCCGTGTTTTCTAGGTGTATATGGATATAAAAGCGAAGGCTCTCTTCCCACCCATGGAAGCACAGGCATTTTACGTATTATTTTTTTGGAAATTAGACACATATCAACATATGCAAAAAAATGCCATTGCATGTTTGGAGGGATTGTGATTTTTCTGAAAAGTTTAAATGACGTAATTATTTTCCTCTCTCTCTTACTACCTACCGGATAACTGGATCCAGATAGTTGTCGCTCAGAGTCTGAGTGGCTGACTCCGACTATCACGAATGATGGATTTGCTGAGCCCAGATAGAGTCCCTGTTCTCTGCCCGAGTGGGATGTTGACAAAATGGCCCTGACATTAAACTGGCCTTCTTGATTTCCGTGACCGCCAGCTACTGACAGCAGCGGTCTTTGGTTGCTAGTAGATCCGAAGGCAGTGTCTCCGCTGCTTGCAGTCTCGTGTTGACGGGAGGATCTCCACGAATGTTCAACTGGCCATCTTGATTTTCAGCTTCGTCTCCAGGTGACGCTAGGGACGATGGTCGCTGTGGGATCCTAAACCAGATCTGCGCTTCTCTGTACTCTGCGTGAAACTTGTGTCCCCTTGCTGACGGAGATGGTCATTTTGGTTTCCCGTTCGTCAGCTGCTGACGCCAGAGGACGGTGGTCACTGAAGATCCAAAGGCCTCGCTGCCCTGGAGGCTCAAGACTGGAGAAGGCTGATGGTTGATTAAATGCCCATCGGGGTTTCTACACCACCGTTCGGAGCCGCTTCAAGACGCTGGTCTCCAATCGTCCCAATGGTGGGGTCCTGGACCAGTGAAGGTCTTAAAGATGCGAGGAACTTCCTTCTTCAGCTGAGGATGACATAAAAACAATCAATATTGACAATAAAGATACTTAAAGTGTAATACATGTGTCTTATTCAAACACATGTCAGAACATAGGCATTATTACTGACGGTAGTAAAGAAACTTAAGTGTTCCACTTCTGTCTTTAATTATTCGCATATTTTCTCAAGTGAGAATTGAAGATTTAGATTTTTCCGTCTTTTAGAGATACACGTTTACAAAATTGTGATGCATTTTTTTTTTGTCCTAAACTGTTCGTTAACTGTCGTACTGTCGACAAACAGGAAGCGTAGACACAGGTTTCGCCCTGTATAGAGATTAATCAAGAATGATATAGGGAATGGGGTGACTCCATCCCCATCCACAAGATGGGTATGTGGTGACTACCACCCACAGTATGGTTATGTGGTGACTGCCACCCACAATATGGGTATGTGGGTGACTGCCACCCCAAGCTGGATATGGCTAGACTACCAACAGGATGGATAAGAAGCCATACTACTACCCATTAAATGGGCACGCATAACATAAACAACTCACCTGGGGCCGCCGTCACCAGGCCAGCAAGAGCAGTGATATCAGGACCTTCATCTTCTAAGCTTCACCTCTGACCATCACTAACATACAATATACCCTCAACCCCTATATATACACACAACACACTGCCAGGTGTCACCACAGGAAACGTATAAGTAACCTCTAGAAGGTTCAGCAACCGTCTATTATGCAAATTGCATCCTTATTGGTTTATTTATCACACGTTTTGCAGTTGTATTAGTAATGGTATTTGAAGTAATGAATGCAGTAGGAAGTACTTACACGAATATTAATGCAGTGTGACTGTAGAACAAGTTAGGGAGAAATCCACTAAGCAGGTATGAGTCTTACTAGGAACTGCCTCTGTGTACTCACCTAATTGTGGTTGCAGGGGTCGAGACTCAGCTCCTGGCCCCGCCTCTTCACATGTGTGCAATGTTCTAACCGATTTGTAGTCACCGATTTTGTGTTGGTAGGGGTTGAGACTATGCTTCCAGGCCTGGTCGTACTTACTCAAGAGACTTGAAGGGAATTTGTGCGTCTCAGGTGATGCCTTCAGCACTATGTTTACCCCGAGGCCCTCCCTTGAAGATGTTTACACCTTTGCCCTCCGAGTCTGTGCTCCATTTATAGTCTTCCTTGTTAGTCCAATATATATATATATATATATATATATATATATATATATATATATATATATATATATATATATATATATATATATATATATACATATATATATATATATATATATATTATTTATTACTTGTTTACCTGGAGTTTCCTGGAGAGAATTCCAGGGTTCAACGCCCCCGCGGCCCGGTCTGTGACCAGGCCTCATGTTGGACCAGAGCCTGATCAACCAGGCTGTTACTGCTGGCCGCACGCAGTCCAACGTACGAACCACAGCCTGGCTGGTCAGGTACCGACTTTAGGTGCCTGTCCAGTGCCTGCTTGAAGACAGCCAGGGTTTGTTGGTAATCCCCTGATGTATGCTGGGAGGCAGTTGAACAATTTGGGCCCTTGACACTTATTGTGTTGTCCCTCAACGTGCTACTGGCACCCTTGCTCTTCATTGGGGGATGTTACATCGCCTGCCGAGTCTTTTGCTTTCGTAGAGAGTGATTTTTTGTGCAAGTTTGGTACTAATCCCTCGAGAAGTTTCCATGTGTTTAATAATGTATCTCTCCCGCCTGCGTTCTAGAGAGTACAGGTTTAGGAACTTCAAGCGTTCCCAGTAGTTGAGGTGGTTTATCGCACTTATGCGTACGGTGAAGGTTCTCTGTACATTTTCAAGGTCAGCAATTTCACCCGCCTTGAAAGGGCAGTTAGTGTGCAGCAATATTCCAGCCTAGATAAAACAAGCGATCTGTAAAGTGTCAACATGGGCTTGGCATCCCTGGTTTTGAAGGTTCTCATTATCCATCCTGTCATTTTTCTAGCAGATGCAATTGCTACGGTGTTATGGTCCTTGAAGGTGAGATCCTCTGACATGATCACTCCCAGGTCTTTGACATTAGTTTTCGCTCTATTGTGTGGTTTGAATTAGATTTGTACTCCGATGAAATTTTAATTTCCTCACGTTTTCCATATCTGAGTAATTAAAATTTCTCATCATTGAACTTCATATTGTTTTCTGCAGCCCATTTAAAGATTTGGTTTATGTCTGCTTGGAGTCTTGCAGTGTCTTCAACGGTGGACACTGTCATACAGATTCGGGTGTCATCTGCAAAGGAAGACACAGCACTGTGGCTTATATCCCTGTCTATGTCCGATATGAGGATGAGGAACAGGATGGGAGAAAGTACTGTGCCTTGTGGAACAGAGCTTTTCACAGTAGCTGCCTCAGACTTTACTCTGTTGACTACTACTCTTTGTGTTCTACTTGTTAGGAAATTATAGATCCATCTACCAACTTTTCCTGTTATTCCTTTATCACGCATTTTGTGTGCTATTACACCATGGTCACACTTGTCAAAGGCTTTTGCAAAGTCTGTGTATATAACATCTGCATTTTGTTTGTCTTCTAGAGCATCCAGGACCTTGTCGTAGTGGTCCAGTAGTTGGGACAGACAGGAGCGGCCTGTTCTAAACCCATGCTGCCCTGGGTTGTGCAATTGATGAGTATCGAGATGGGTGGCGATCTTGCTTCTTAGAACCCTTTCAAAGATTTTTATGATATGGGACGTTAGTGCTATTGGTCTGTAGTTATTTGCTATTGCTTTACTGCCCCCTTTGTGGAGTGGGGCTATGTCTGTTGTTTTTAGTAACTGCGGGACGACCCCAGTGTCCATGCTCCCTCTCCATAGGATGTTAAAAGCATGTGATAGGGGCTTGCAGTTCTTGATGAACACGAAGTTCCATGAGTCTGGGCCTGGAGCGGAGTGCATGGGCATGTCATTTATTGCCTTTTCGAAGTCATTTGGCGTCGTGATGATGTCAGATAGGCATGCGTCTGTCAAGTTCTGTGGCACTCTCATAAAAAAATTCATTTAGGTCTTCGATTTTCAGTCTGGTTAGCGGCTCACTAAAAACTGAGTCATACTGGGACTTAAGTAACTCACTCATTCCTTGCTGTCATCTGTGTAGGACCCATCTCGTTTAAGTAGGGGCCCAATACTGGATGTTGTTCTCGACTTTGATTTTGCATAAGAAAAGAAATACTTTGGGTTTCTTTCAATTTCATTTATAGCTTTTAGTTCTTCCCGCGTTTCTTGATTCCTGTAGGATTCCTTTAGTTTTAATTCGATGTTTGCTATTTCTCTGACTAGTGTCTCCCTACGTATTTCCGATATATTGGCCTCCTGTAGCCGCTCCGTTATTCTTTGCCTTCGCCTGTATAGGAGCGTTTTCCTTTCTAGTTTGCATCTTCTCCTCCTTTTCCTTAAGGGAATTTGCCTTGAGCAAACCTCTAGTGCCACAGAGTTAATTTGTTCTAGACATAGGTTAGGATCCGTGATGCTTAGGCAATCTTCCCAGGACTTGGTTTACTTGGTCCCACCTTATGTTTTTGTTATTGAAGTGTAATTTGGAGAAGGCTCCCTCGCGGCTGATCACATTTTGTTGATCTGGGGTATATTGTTTTTGATATGATGACATTTCGTATCAGATCATCATTGTTGGTGAAGATGAGGTCCAGCGTATTCTCTAATCTTGTGGGCTCTACTATATGCTGGTTTAAGGTGAACTTGGTGCAGAGATTTAAAAGTTCATACATGTGTGAATTTTCATCTGAGCTGCCTCCTGGTGTTATCTCTGCTACCACATTGTTTGCAATGTTCCTCCATTTTAGGTGCCTGAAGTTGAAATCCCCCAGTAGCAAGATGTTGGGGGCAGGAGCTGGAAGATTTTCCAGACAGTGGTCAATTTTCAGAAGCTGTTCCTGGAATTGTTGGGACGTTGCATCCGGGGGCTTGTAGACAACCACGATGACCAGGTTTTGATTCTCGACCTTTATTGCTAATACTTCAACTACATCATTTGAGGCATTTAGTAGTTCTGAACATATAAGTGACTCTGTGATATACAGGCCAACCCTCCCTTTTTGCCTGTTCACTCTGTCACACCTGTATAGGTTGTAGCCCGGGATCCATATTTCATTGTCCAAGTGATCTCTTATGTGGGTCTCTGTGAAAGCAGCAAACATAGTAAGGGGGCAGCTCCAGTTCCAGGAATCATACTAGATTTATGCTATATGTGTCTCTCTGGTATAATTATAATTTTTAAACAATGGTAGTGACAGTCACCTGGTCATGAGGTATTTCCTACCTGGCTTTCTACTTATATTATATGCTTCCTGAAGGGCTCTTGATTCCTGGAACTGGAGCTGCCCCCTTACCTTTAGTGGACCCATTCATCAAACACCCTGTGATCCATACTGCAATAATAATAATAATAATAATAATAATAATAATAATAATAATAATAATAATAATAATAATAATAATAATAATAATAATAATAATGCTAAAAAATTATATTGAGATTACTTTGATGTTTTGTCGTCTGCTTCTCCACTTAGATGATTCTAAAAAAAATTCTTTGATTTCTCATATCCCTTTTTAGAATTTTTGAGTTGATATCATTTTTTCAACTTCGGTAAATCTAATTCCATATACTTTTTTTCCAAATTTTTCATTGTTGTCCAGAGTCGTGTTTACAGTTTGACTTATTAGTTTTTTCTTTACTCTTTAAATGTACAGTTTATTGTTATTGTGTTTATACATATAAATTTTTAATTGTAAATTTAGGGATACCTGTAAACATATTGATTCTTAATTGTAAATTTAGGGATACCTGTAAACACATTGATTCTTAATTGTAAATTTAGGGATACCTGTAAAGGAATGGATTCTTAACTGTAAGTTTAGGGATACCTGTAAACACATAGATTCTTAATATTAAATTTTGGGATACCTACAGGTACCTAGACACGTAATTACATTGAGAGGCCATTGACACTTACATACTGAGCTACGAAGCTTACAATAGGGCGGTTTCACAGACTTCTGTAATCTGTCTGTATCAGGAGCACCACCTGTGGCCCTACCGTGTCTTCCCACAACCTCAGAAGACTCCTATATGCCAGAACTACGGCCGGAGATCCTGTTAATAGCGGCTCACAGATGAGCCTCGATACTCAATAAAATTAGCCCCATCGGGACACTGGCTAAATCAGAGGTCTACGATTTTTGGGGTTATTACCCCAAAACAGACTTGAAGGTCCATAGAATCCAAAAACACAGAGCATTGAAATTCAAACTAGTTTATTGAATCCATTTGTATGTAGAATAGTCATATAGGCTGAAAAGTTTGTATTATACTCAATTAAAATATAACACAAAATTAATATAATAAAAAATAAACTGCAGGAAATAATAAAAAATAGTAACAGACAAATTCAATAAAAGTCTCATTTGGGAGGTATAGAATTTCATTAAAATAAAAATCTTAATTTTTTGATACAGCTTCAAATTTTTGATGATAATTTGCCTCGCTTATTAAATAATAATTTTTATGCAATTTTTTTGTATGTTTATTGATCATTACCTCCGAGATTTTCATTTATACGTCAGGTCCGTGCGTAGGAACTCTCGCAAAGTTGAAATGGGGGGTAGAAACATCGCCTGGTAGACGTCACTGCTCGAAATGAAGCACAAGGAACATATAATGATAGCGGGAAACCCACATGTCGACAGTAAAAGGAAAAGCAAATTTCATTGCGGTTCAGATCCTCATCAGAATTACAAACATTTCTTTGAGGGATCCATCGTTCAGGTGACCCGGGTAAGCGTCCTACTCTTCCCAACCTTTCTTAATGTTCTTCCTTTGACGTCCCTGTCCCCCCTGGCCTATATATATACTGGCTCCCTCACTTTCTTATGCTAGTGTGGCTTGTAAATGGTCCAAGACGGACCGAAACGTCTTCAGGACCTCACACACACACGCCAATGATGAGTGGTTCTTCCCCACCATAATATAACCGTGATTTTCACCTTTAGGCAAGAACTTTAGAACCATGTTGACTTAGTCGTAAAAATTAACAAGAGGGTTTCTAATAACTGAAATGGCTATACATGAGACAAGATTTAGGAATAATATTACGAGAAGTAAATAATGAGTCGTAATGTTATAGAGACTACGTAATCTTCTTCAGTTGAATACAGAGGAGTCAGCAGAAGTCTTTCTTGTATTCCGACTGAAGAAATCTACTGTGTACACGAAAAGTTTTGGAATAAAGATTCCTAACTGCTGTATTTGTGTCTTATCAATTCGTCAGTGTTGTTCACCATTGTTATATTCACAGAGGAATTCAGTTAGAAGCCTGAGTAGATCTGTCACTCACTGATAACATAACATAAGCTTACAGTGCTTATGGTACAACTTGCAATGTAAACAGACTGACTGATGTTGTAGTAGCCAGACTTAGACTTGGTTACAAGTACTTTGACAGTCTGATGTTGTAGTAGCCAGACTTAGACTTGGTTACAAGTACTTCTGACAGTCTGACAGACACACAGACTGACTGATGTTGTAGTAGCCAGACTTAAAGCCAGAATCATTCATGGTACATCTATTCTCATACCCTGAAATCCATAGAGTCTATATACAAACTCAAAACAAATCATAATGAATTGACCCTTCTGTAAATAACCAGAAGAATAAACGAGGATTCGAACCGTAATCCTGGCCTGCTACATGTCAAGACCCCGGTTCGAGTCCTTATCCATTCTTGTTTATTCACTGAGAGTTCTTAATTTTCACTTATCTTGAATAAATAGTGAAATTCCAAGCAATTTCGTGGAATTTCACTATTTTTTTCACTGTGGTCATTTTGTATATTGTGATATGGCATATTTACACACACACACACACACACACACACACACACACACACACACACACACACACACAGTAGGGACGCCGTGCCAGTCAGTCGCATCTTGTAGGGCTCCGTGAATATAAGTGTTTTTGAGGGCTACACAAGGGTACTACAGGGGTTATCAAGTGTGTCAGGGTAGTGATCAACCCTTGAAGTGATTTACGAGTTGCCCTGAGCCACATAAGTGTGGGAAGAGCCATAATTTTATAAGTGAACTAGAAATAAATATTTGGTGGCGGGGTCAGTGGGCCTAGTGTGCTCCAGGCGACGTTGCCACGTGTGTCACCCTAGATAATAAAGTGAAATAAATATGTGACAAGTGAAAGAAATACAGTGAATAGGTTATATTATATATCGACAAGAAACGAAAGTGGATATACGCCAGAACATCACATTGAGTTGGACAATCTACAGGATACTACACGCTGGCAATGCTGCATCGCATCGCAAGTATTCACCTATGCGTGGTTTTCGGGTGTCGGAGTAAGATCCAATTACCTAACCGCTAAGCTGTTTGTGAACGGTCAACTCTCATAGTAAGATAAGGAATAGGATATCAAGTACTCAGTAACAAATAGCAATTGGTAATTTCTAGTAGAAAAGGGCGAGCAGACAGGTGAATCATAGAATACATTAACTGGTAGATCAGGTGTGTCAGGTCAGGCCAGGTAGAGGAGCACTGTAGACTACGTGTTACTCGCAGACCTCACATACCACTCATACACCATAACACAATTTCACCACTACTTTTCACACAATAAATCCACACACATATAGTTCCACACACACACACACACACACACACACACACACACACACACACACACACACACACACACACACATTAACTGGTAGGTCAGGTGTGTCAGGTCAGGCCAGGTAGAGAAGCACTGCAGACAACGTGTCACTCGCAAACCACATACACACCCATACACCATAACACACAATTTCACCACTACTATTCACACATACATACACACACAAACATACATACACACACACACATACATACACACACACAAAACTAACATACACACACAAAAAAAAAAAACTAACACACACACATAACTAACGTGCACACACACACACACACACAAAACTAACACACACACACACACATACACATACACACAAACTAACACACACACACAGGCCCACACACACTCCCCCTGCTCCTCCACCCACCTCTCCCCACTCCCTTCCCTGAACCCCTCTCTCACCCACCCTCCCCCTCTCTCACCCACCTCCTCCCCTCTCTCATCCACCTCCCCCCCTCTCTCACATAGCTCCTCCCCTCTCTCACCCACCTCCTCCCCCTCTCCCTCTCCCATTCTCTCCCCACCTCTGCTTCTCCCTCCTTCACTCTCTCCTCATAATCCCCTTATTTCCCCCTCCCCACCTCTCTTCCATTTCCCCACTGTCTTCAGTTTCTTCTCTACCTCCCTCCACCCCCCACACAAACACTCAGGCAATCACACCACAAAACAACCACACAGAAATACATAGTTTTCCACTCTGTGGCATCTTAAAAATAAAAAATAAAAAATGGGGTCCCAGAGAGCAGGACGGAAAACTAGGGGACTGGAGGATGAGTCTGCAAAGGAAGATTGGGCAGCAGAGCTCATGAAAAGGGAACATGAGTGGGGAAGGAAGCTAGAGGAGCTTAGCATGAAAATGGAGGAGAGGATAGCTGCAGAAAGTAAGATAAGGAGGAGAGGATAGCTGCAGAAAGCAGGAAGTGGGAAAAGCAAGTCACAACAGCAGAGGCTAAGATACAGAGATTAGAAGAAGAACTGAAAAATTTGAAACAGCCATTAGAACTAAAAAGCAATGTGGACATGGTATCAGAAACTGCTACCTCAGTCACAAAGAAGAGGACTGTAGAGAACGGAGTAAAACTGAATGCAGAGGCTATATCAGACCATCGTGGAGCCCGAGAGAAAGAGAGGATCACATCAGGAACAATCGAGGGGAGTGTAGTAAAGGAGAGCTAAGCTATATGTAGAAGCCCTAACAGACCACAGCAGTGCACAGGGAAAGTTAAGAAGGGAAAGCGACAGGCCACTGGGCAAAGGGATAACAGACAGTGAAGAGATTGAAGAAAGGAAAGCTTCAATGGAGGCAACTAAATCGAATCAGGGGTTACACAGGGATAGGCAGTGGGAGAATGAAAGAGAGAGATCAGTCTTGTTTATGGGCTCCATGAAGCTGAAGGGGAAACTTACGAAGCAAGAAGACAAGGGGAGAAAATGCGATTGAAAACATCATGAAAGCAATAGGAGAAGATGACATGACCCAGCTGGCAAATTTTCTGAGAATAGGGGATTTGCAAGAGGAAGAATCCGGCCAGTCAAAGTAATTTTCAAAGCAGAATTGACTCAAACAGGATCCTGCAGGAGAAAGCAAGACTAAGGGATATGTCAGAGTACCGGAGGGTGTATCTCGACCGCGACAGAACACGGGAAGAAAGACAGAAACTGAAAGAGAGGGTACAGAGACAAAAGGAGGAAAGAGAGATGGACAGGAGAACCCAGACTCAGGAGGAAGCTCTAATACAACCACCTTCAGATGTTCCCCAACCTGGACAACCCCAATGCAACCAAACAACCTAACCCAAAACACACATGCCATACCCAATGATTCCACCCACCTCAGTACAAACTCCACCTTCACACCAACCACCCATAGTTCCCCATCAGATCTCCCACTTTCCCAACCCCAACATACCCCCCAGACTACGGTTTTAGAAAAGAAGTTAAAGGTTTGGTATACAAATGCAGATGGTATAACAAATAAATGTGAGGAGGGCATGAAAGAATAAAGGAGACATCCCCAGACATAATAGCACTCACAGAAACGAAACTCACCAGGATGATAACAGATGCAATCTTCCCACCCGGATATCAAATCCTCAGGAAAGATAGAGGGAGCAGAGGGGGAGGAGGAGTTGCACTGCTCATTAAGAACAGGTGGGGATTTGAGGAAGTGGAAGGAATGGATGGAATGGGTGAAAGGGACTACATAGTAGGAACAATTCAGTCTGAGGGCCATAAGGTGATAATTGCTGTAATGTACAACCCGCCACAGAACTGCAGGAGGCCAAGAGAAGAATACGACGAGAGCAACAGAGCAATGGTAGACACACTAGCCGAGGTAGCCAGAAGAGCCCACATGGGGAGAGCAAAGTTACTAGTTATGGGTGATTTCAATCACAAAGAGATTGATTGGGAAAACCTAGAGCCCCATGGGGGTCCTGAATCATGGAGAGCCAAGATGATGGATGTGGTACTGGAAAACCTCATGCATCAACATGTTAGAGACACTACCAGAGAGAGAGGTGGGGATGATCCAGCAAGACTGGACCTAGTATTCACCTTGAGTAGTTCGGACATCGAGGATATCACGTATGAAAGGCCCCTTGGAGCTAGTGATCATTTGGTTCTGTGTTTTGATTATATAGTTGAGCTACAAGTGGAGAGGGAGCAGGAATAGGAAGGAGAAACGAAACTACAAAAGGGGGACTACACAGGCATGAGGAACTTCCTACAAGACGTTCAATGGGAGAGAGAATTGGCAGGAAAACCAGTAAAAGAAATGATGGAATATGTGACAACCAAATGCAAAGAGGCAGAGGAGAGGTTTGCCCCCAAAGGGGAAACAGAAGTAATGGGAAGACCAGAACGAGTCCTTGGTTCACCCAGAGGTGTAGGGAGGCAAAAAGTAAGTGTAATAGAGAAGGGAAAAAAGTACAGAAGACAAAGGACCCAGGAAAATAAAGAGATTAGCCGAAGAGCCAGAAACGAATATGCACAGGTAAGAAGGAGGCTCAGCGACAATATGAAAATGATATAGCATCAAAAGTCAAGTCTGACCCGAAGCTGTTGTATAGCCACATCAGGAGGAAAACAACAGTCAAGGACCAGGTAATCAGGCTGAGAAAGGAAGGTGGGAGTTCACAATAACGACCAAGAGGTATGTGAGGAGCTCAACATGAGATTTAAAGAAGTATTTACACAGGAGACAGGTAGGACTCCAGGAATTCAGAATAGGGAGGTATACCAACAAGTGCTGGATGAAATACACACAACCGAGGAGGAGGTGAAGAAGCTGCTATGTGAACTCGATACCTCAAAAGCGGTGGGACCGGATAACATTTCTCCGTGGGTCCTTAGAGAGGGAGCAGAGATGTTGTGTGTGCCACTAACACAAATCTTCAACACATCCATTGAAACTGGGCAACTACCTGAGGCGTGGAAGATGGCAAATGTAGTCCCAATTTTAAGAAAGGAGACAGACACGAGGCATTAAACTACAGACCTGTGTCACTGACGTGTATAGTATGCAAAGTCATGGAGAAGATCATCAGGAGGAGAGTGGTGGAGCACCTAGAAAGACACAAGCTTATAAACGACAACCAGCACGGTTTCAGGAAGGAAAATCCTGTGTCACAAACCTACTGGAGTTTTATGATAAGGTAACAGAAGTAAGACACGAGAGAGAGGGGTGGATAGACTGCATTTTTTGGACTGCAAGAAGGCGTTCGACACAGTTCCTCACAAGAGGTTAATGCAAAAGCTAAAGGATCAGGCACACGTAACAGGAAAAACACTGCAATGGATCAGAGAATATCTGACAGGGAGGCAACAACGAGTCATGGTACGTGACGAGATGTCAGAGTGGGCACCTGTGACGAGTGGAGTTCCACAAGGGTCAGTCCTAGGACCTGTACTGTTTTTGGTATATGTGAATGACATAACGGAAGGGGTAGACTCAGAAGTGTCCCTGTTTGCAGATGATGTGAAGTTAATGAGAAGAATAAAATCAGTCGAGGATCAGGCAGGACTACAAAGAGACCTGGACAGGCTGCAAGCCTGGTCCAGTAACTGGCTCCTTGAATTTAACCCTGCCAAATGTAAAGTCATGAATATCGGGGAAGGGCAAAGAAGACCGCAGACAGAGTATAGTCTAGGTGGCCAAAGACTGCAAGCCTCACTCAAAGAAAAAGATCTTGGGGTGAGTATAATACCGTGCACATCTCCTGAGGCACACATCAATCAGATAACTGCTGCAGCATACGGGCGGCTGGCAAACCTAAGAATAGCGTTCCAATACCTCACTAAGGAATCATTCAAGACTCTGTATACCATATACGTCAGGCCCATACTGGAGTATGCAGCACCGGTTTGGAACCACACCTGGTCAAGCACGTCAAGAAATTAGAGAAAGTGCAAAGGTTTGCAACAAGACTAGTCCCAGAGCTAAGGGGATTGTCCTACGAAGAAAGGTTAAGGGAAATCGGCCTGACGACACTAGAGGACAGGAGGGTTAGGGGGGACATGATAACGACATATAAAATACTGCGAGGAATAGATAAGGTGGACAGAGACAAGATGTTCCAGAGAGGGGACACAGAAACAAGGGGTCATAATTGGAAGTTGAAGACTCCTATGAGTCAAAGGGATGTTAGGAAGTATTTCTTCAGTCATAGAGTTGTCAGGAAGTGGAATAGCTTAGAAAGCGACATAGTGGAGGCAGGAACCATACATAGTTTTAAGACTAGGTTTGATAAAGCTCATGGAGCAGGGAGAGAGAGGACCTAGTAGCAATCAGTGAAGAGGCGGGGCCAGGAGCTATGACTCGACCCCTGCAACCACAAATAGGTGAGTACAAATAGGTGAGCACACACAGACACACATATATATATATATATATATATATATATATATATATATATATATATATATATATATATATATATATATATATATATATATATATATATATATATATATATATATATATATATATATATATATATATATATATATATATATATATATATATATATATATATAGTATATATATATATATATATATATATATATATATATATATATATATATATATATATATATATATGTATATATATATACATATATATATATATATATATATATATATATATATATATATTTATATATATATATATATATATATATATATATATATATATATATATATATATATATATATATATATATATATATATATATATATATATATATATATATATATATATGATATATACACACACACAAACATTTACTGTAATTCCATCAGTGGGTCAGATATGAAGCTGTGTGTCTGGTTTAACAATCACTTGACGTACCTCTTACATTAACATTCACTTGAGTGCGTTATAGTTCTGTGTATTGATCAACAACCTCAGGTTAGTGACTCCTTCCCTTCACGGGAAATACTTCCATGCTGACGAAGAGTTTGGATCCTAGGACTGGGTACTTCCCCCCTTCGGACGGATCAATGATGTATATACCTCCTATTGCCCTCAGCAGGTATACAGGGTTTATCACCGTAGATATACAACCAAAATGGTATACTTGGAGGGTTGTATACAGTCACCTCTGATACTTTGTGAATATGATTGAGTAAATTCATCCAAAATTGAATAGCAGGTAGTGGTACCCCGAGTTTCGTACATAATTCGTTCCAGAATGCTGGTCAAGTGCCGTTACCGAACAAATTTATTCCCATAAGGAATAATGGAAATTAGATTAGTCCCTTTCAGACCCCCAAAATACACTTACAAAAGCACTTACAAAAATACACTTACATAATTGTTCGAGTTGGGAGCTGTACGAACACCGGGGTACCACTGTATTACGAAATTCTTTCATCTGCTATTCAATCTTAAATGTTCTTTTTCAGTTGCATTTACCAAATATTGCATTGTGCAGACTAGCTTTATGCATTTTTATTTTTATTTTATTAACAATCGGCCGATTCCCACCAAGGCAGGGTGGCCCGAAAAAAGAAAAACTTTCATCATCATTCACTCCATCACTGTCTTGCCAGAAGGGTGCTTTACACTACAGTTATAAAACTGCAACATTAACACCCCTCCTGCAGAGTGCCGGCACTGTACTTCCCATCTCCAGAACTCAAGTCCGGCCAGCCGGACGAGTTTGCTTGATAAGTATTGTTATTCTACTTCGGTTCATTTACAGGCCAGGGCTGTTATCCAACCACAATTCATTTCAAAATCTGGCGGTATTGAAGATATGGTACTACCCCCCTCCCCAGGATGCCACCCAAAAGAGTCGACTAACACTCAGGTACCTATTTACCGCTAGGTAAACATGGGCAGCAGGCACAAGGAGACTTGTACATGCATCTCGTATTACCCAGGTATTATTTACCGCAAGGTAAATAGATACCTGGGTGTTGTTTGTTCTGCTTAAACAGGATTCATATCTCTTTAGTGGCCATAAAAATATTAAGTTTGTAAAACCAAAAATTTAGATTCCAGAACCAGGTTTCTCCGGGACAACGTTTCGCCCTGTGTAGAGCTTTATTATGACTTGATAGCGCATTTGTATTCAACATTTCGTTCCATGGGCGAAAGTGGAAGAGGAAACGGTACCTGTGCAAACAACAACAACAACAACAACAACAACAATAATAATAATAATAATAATAATAATAATAATAATAATAATCTTTATTTCTACAAGTACATGTACAACTTATACAGACCATAGCTCACACCAATGACATACTATATAGAAATTCCCTTCTTATGCAGAGCATTTCGGGCAAGTTAGGTCAATTTTTTTCCCCCGGATGCACCCACACCAGTCGACTAACACCCAGTACCTTTACTGCAGGTGAACATGGACAGCAGGTGTCTTAAGGAAACACGTCCTAATGTTTCCACCCGTACCGGTGATCGAACCACGGACCTCAGTGTGTGAGCTGAGTGCACTAAATCGAGCTAAGGGACACATTTATACCACAACGTTTCGATCCTGAGACATGCGTTTGCAACAAGTTCCGTTATAATTGAGTTACGGGATCCGCACAGAGTGGCAGTGTTGATATTGCAAACTCCTGGTCAGTCTGCAACCCCGAGCGAATTTGTCATTCAGCACCTGATCTTACGAGTACCGCTACCCGGCCACGGAATTCATACACGTAGGATCTCCGTGTGACACGAATCCTTCCCTGACATCTGACCTTTAAGTGGGTCTAGGTCAGGTCTTACAGACCTTCCTGGAGGAGATTAGACGAAGGGCTATTGAATCAAGGGTATTAAGGTGTCTTCTTTGTACCCCAGGAACTCTATAGGACCCATGAACTTAGTGACTGACTTTTATAATAATTATAAGATGATGATAACGATGATGGTAATAATGAGAATGATGAAGATTATAATGATAATGATGATAATAATAATAAAAAATTATGATACTACTACTATTACTACTACGCTGCTGCCACTACTACTACTGTTGCCACTACTCCTACTATTACTACTACTGCTACTACTACTACTGTCTTATTACTACTAATACTAAATAATAATAATAATAATCAAAAAACTAATTTTAATGCAAAAACTGTCTGAGAACACTGTACACGATGTTTCTTCCCTGTCATAGAGTATGCACCCCCCAGCAGGGAGCCCCACGTCTGACCAAACACATACACACGATGGACCACGGTTCGAGTCTCGGTTCATTCTTCCCCCATTACGACTTGTTTCTACAGTCTTGATAGGTAAGTTAAGTCTTTAAAATTGAAGGTGGGTGGCTTTTAAACAACAAGGGTCGGGGGAGACACGTTCGACGTAAAAATACTAAACTTTGTGGATAAGGTCATGGTATATATTTTTAATATTCATCTGACTACCTTAAGCCAGTAGGTGACTTGGCCCTGCCTAGAATGAACCAGTAGGTCTCCGAAGTGCTCCTTTCTTATGTTCTTAATTTAGTGGGTGTTTATACCTGGCAGTTTGAAACCCAGGTATATAAAGGAGGTGTTGGCTGGCGTCCAGTTCTTGCTGGAACGTCGGAGGAGGATCCAGGATGGTATTCTTGGTGCTTGTGTTACTTGTAGCTGCTGTAGTCTTAACCCGAGGATGTCTGTATTCTGGGTATACAGAGAGGTGTATATAACGTGGGGGGTATGTTTCCCAGTGTAGGTATGCTGGGGTTTTCTTTGATCAATATTTTAGGTATTTAAGATTCACAACACTGTGGCTGGAACACTTCTCATAACTTTAGATAAGATTTCGGTTTTTTTGGGACCATTATCAGATCCCAAAACACTGTTTACAATGTCAGAATTGCTGCATTTTCTTGCCATCATCACATACTCTCCTTTACAAGGCTATCTGTTTCATTTATAAAAACTACACACGTTCTAAAAACTACTGATAGGCCTATATAAGCCTGATAGAAGCGGTAGACTAAGACTGGTCGACAAAATGAAAAGTTAGCTTGAGTGCCTAGTCGCTGATGCTATAAATGTCTCGTATTTGTTTTTTAGATGGAGTTGGGACAAAGGAGAGCTGAGGGAGGGCGAAGGGGATCCAAGCCTCTTCCTGGACCAGCCAATGATGGAATTCCGGTGGGTGAGATTTTATTGGTTAGTGTATTCAGGGGTTTAGCTTCCGAGGGTTGGTCATAGACCAAACCTTCTAGGCTGGAGAGGAAAATATTGCAGGATTAAGAACTATTACAATGCACAGGTAAGGAAAGATATGTGAATACTGATTGTAAGTAGAAGTTTGTGGGATTTTGTCATCTCATGTGTTCATGAGACAGAAAATTTACCTGTCACCTTTCGTGGTTTGGGGGGGAAAGACCAACAGTCCTGCCAGAATGCAATTTTTTTTAAAATATATTTTTGTATGAGATAGTGACTGGATTTAATTTTGCAAAACCAACTTATTACGATTAACCAGATCCATAAATTTGTAAATAGGTCATTATTTCTATAACTTAGCTTATGAAAACCAATTGGAGGCCATTCCCGCCTACGTAATTCTTACCACCCACAATTTTGGGGTTTGGTGGCTACTATCCACAGGATGGGTATGGGGTGACTACTATCCACAGGATGGGTATTGGGTGGCTACTATCCACAGGATGGGTATGGGGTGACTACTATCCACAGGATGGGTATGGGGTGACTACTATCCACAGGATGGGTATGGGGTGACTACTATCCACAGGATGGGTATGGGGTGACTACTATCCACAGGATGGGTATGGGGTGACTACTATCCACAGGATGAGTATTGGGTGACTACTATCCACAGGATGGGTATGGGGTGACTACTGTCCACAGGATGGGTATGGGGTGACTACTATCCACAGGATGGGTAGGGGTGATACTTCCACAGGATGGGTATGGGGTGACTACTATCCACAGGATGGGTATGGGTGACTATACCCCAGAATGGGTAAGGGTGACTGCCCACAGGATGGATAGGGGAGCACAATAAATCATTGCATTAACTTCACCAGATATGATCGCAATGCAGAATAAATCCCCAACCCCTAAACCCTTATGGGACACGCCGAGCCCATTCATAGATGTCACAGCATCCAAAGCTTACTCGAATACTCACCAGTGTCAAAAAGGTACCTGACCTTTGCAGGGTCTGTTCTACTCCAACATCGACGTTGTAACCCCGACCAGTCCCGTCGCAGAGCAGCGACACCACGACTACTGCCACCTCCACCACGACCACCCTCCACCCGCCACAACAGAAAAGCCTAAATATATTCAGCTCAATCTTCGGCAGTAATGTGAGTAACAATTTAAATTTCTCTTTATTTTGAAAAATTTAATTTGCATGCAATGACAGATTGTTTAAACAAAAAACGTCACTGCCAGCAGCAACAGCCTCGTTGATCAGACCCTGATCCACTATGAGGCCTGGTCCAGACGGCCGCGGGGGCGTTGACCCCGAAACCCTCTCCAGGTAAACTAGTGCCCAGATGCACTTGGGAGGAAAACGTTTAGCTCCCAAAATCTCTCGCACCCTCTGTGTGTCGTCAGGAGCTATTCAATATTACAAGGCTAGCAACAGATAGTAAATCAAATAAAACCTTAAACTACATTTTCTGCTTCTTGGTTATTCTAAATTCTATATCCTTTTGAGATCATCTGATACACAAATATTGGTGACTCATTCCCCGGGGAGGGGGGGTCGAGCCCCAGCACATGTTTTTGAATTATTTCGCTTTGAATCATATTAATACTTGCTGTGGATTCTACAGGTGTTGCCATCTCAGGAAAAAAGGGGGACGGTTGGTCTCATACACAGACTGAGATAGAGGCCCTACCCGCAGGTGAGTAAAAAAGGGGGGAGAGAGAGAGACAGTGTACCCCCCATTTTCTTATTAAAACTCTAACCTAAATTTAAAAATTTTTTTGCCAAATTTTGTTTAAAATATCGGGGTCATATATATATATATATATATATATATATATATTGTTATGTTCAGATTTGTCTTTGAGGGGGTTTAGACTCAGCTCCTGGACCACTTTGATTACTGCTTTCGGGGCCCTTGGTCTTGTCATACTCTTGAAGCTGTGTATTAATTTTGCCCCCACCTCTGCCTATCTAAGTCATTCCATTTTTCCCCGCCACCCTGAGGCTAAAGAAATATTTTGACATCCCTGTGGTTCATCTTTTTTTAGTTTCCCCCCGGGGACCCTTGATCCTGCCCTTAATTTAAATAATCTGTCTCTATCTGTCCTGTATTTTGTACTCCCCCATTTGTGGTTGCAGGGTCGATTCACAGCTCCTGGCCCCCGTGTGTGTGTTCTCCCCCCCCTTTTTGGTTGCAGGGGGGTGTGTATTTTGTGTGCGTGTGGGGGAAGAGTTGAGACTCAGCTTTTTGGGCCCCCCTAGACCATTCTAATCGGCTTCACTGAATTCTGTCCATTTGGGCCTTATCATATCTACTCCTAAAGCTCTGTATGGAACATCTCATGTAAAAGTGGATGTGACTTGGAGCCCCCAGCATGGGCCCCAAAGGGCCCTTTTGTAGTGCACCTCATTTTCTTAATCCAGAACATTTTTTTTTTAATTTTCCCCAAAAGCAATGCAGGTTAAAAAAATGCTATCAAATTTTTTCCCTTTTTCCCAGGACAATGTGCAGCCCTCAGAAAAGGGGGGGGGCCCAGGCCCCTGCCAGCCAGCCCCCCCACCACGCACTCATCCATTCAAGTTTTGAGGTTTCCGATGGGTTTCCCCTGACTTTTTTTTCCCCCCGGATCCCCCCGCAGCTTGATTTTGGGGGATCTACCTGCGGCATGATCTTGGGCATCCCCCCGGGGGATGTCTTTTAACATCTGCCTGCGGCATGATCTTTTAACATCTGCCTGCGGCAAAATCTTAAACCACCTGCGGCATGATCTTGTAACATCTGCCTGGGGCCCCGTTTTTCAATCCACCTCGGCATGATCCTGGGGCCCTCCACCTGCGGCATGATCTTGCGACATCCACCTGCGGCATGATCTTGTAACATCTGCCTGCGGCATGATCTTGCGGCATCCACCTGCGGCATGACCCCGCGGCATCCACCTGCGGCATGATCCTGGGCATCCAGCTGCGGCATGTGTGCACTATGCTGCGGCGCGTAGCATGGAATCATACCCCCACAATTACCTCCTCTCAAGGCATTTGGAATCAATTATGAGAATTTCCAAAAATTCTGAACTGTTGGATAAATTCTAAATAGTTCAAGACAATTCTAAACAGTTTTTTGGGCAAATATGAACAGTTCAGTTCAGTTCTGAACACTTCAGTTCAAACCTTAACAGTTTTTTGGGCAAACATGAACAATTTAAATAAATTCTGAACAAAAAAGATAAATTCTGAATAAGGATAATTCTGAGCGGATCAGTTCAAATCTTTACAGTTCAAACAAAAAATTTGAACAGTTCAGTCTAATTCTTTTAATTTTTACTTAAGATAAATTCCCCCCCAAGATCCAGGACCGTTCTGATAACGTAAAAAAAAAATTTTGAACCGTCCTTTTTAAAAGCCCGAACAATTTAGGCCAACATTTCGGATTAATTTTCCAAAAGGCAAATAAATTCTAAACAGGTCAGATAAATTCTGAACAGTTCAAGCCAGTTCTGAACAGATCAGGTCAAATTTTTTTGGAGTTCAGATTAACTAGGTTAATTCTGAACAGTTCTAAGCAATTCTGAATTGTTCAGGTAAATTTCAGGAGTTTAGGTTAATTCTGAACAGTTTGGATGAATTATCAGGAGTTCGGATCAATTCTAAAAGTTTGGGTCAATTCTGAACAGTATGGGCAACTGAACAGTATGGGTCAATTCTGAACATTTTGGATCAATTCTGAACATTTTGGGTCAATTCTGAACAGTTTGGGTCATTTCTGAACAGTTTGGGTCATTTCTGAACAGTTTGGGTCAATTCTGAACAGCTTGGGTATATTCTGAACAGTTTGGGTCATTTCTGAACAGTTTGGGTCATTTCAAACAGTTTGGTTAATTTCTGGACAGTTTGGGTCAATTTTTTAACAGTTTGGGTCAATTCTATACAGTTTGGGCCAATTCTGAAGTCTTGCCCCAAATTTGGGGAAAGTCTGGGTCAATTCTGAACAGTTTATGCCAATTTAATTTTTTTGGGTAAATTTAACAGTTTGGGCCAATTCTGAAACTGGGGGCCAATTTGAACAGTTTGCATCAATTCTGAACAGTTTGTGTCAATTCTGAACAGTTTGGGTCAATTCTGAACTGTTTGGGCCAATTCCCGGGGAAAGTCTGGTCCAATTCTTAGCAGTCTGGGTCAATTCTGAACAGTTTGCATCAATTCTGAACAGTATTTAATTCTGAACAGCCTGAGTCAATTCCCCAACAGTTCATGTCAATTCTGATTAATTTTAACAATTTTTTTCAATTCTGAACAGTTGATCAATTCTTTTAAAATTTTGGGTCAATTCTGAACAGTTCAGATTAGTTCATAAGAATTGGGGTTAATTTAGAATGGGGTTAGGTCAGTTCTGAAAAAAAAAGATAAATTCTGAAAAGCCCCAAAAAACTACAAAAAAATTTAAGCATAGTTATAAGGTTATAATAATTTTAACTGTAGCAATAATTATTATTATTATTAAAAAAAATTGTAATATTTGTACATTAATGAGTTTTTAATAAATTTTTATTGTAAGATATACACCTGATAATTTAATTATTTCCCCTCACCAACCCGGTAACGAGCAAAATTATTAAAAAGCTTGTTCAACTGCCTTTCCCCAAACAATTTCCCCCCTTTTAAGAAATAATGTCAAAAAAGGTTAGTCCTGTATTCCCCTAGAACGCGGGGGGAATACATTATTATATACACAGGAAAAAATTCTCGGGGATTAGTACCAAACTTGCACAAAAAAAAATCACTCCCTCGAAAAAAAAAGGCTCGGCAGGGGGATGTAACACCCCCCCAAGAAGAGCAGGGGGCCACTAGCACGTTGAGGGACAACCCCCAAAATGCCCCGGGCCCAAAATTGTTCAACTGCCCCCCCAGCATACATCGGGGGTTACCAACAAACCCCCCTGTCTTCAAGCAGGCACTGGACAGGCACCGGGTCCCCGACCAGCCGGGTGTGGTTCGACTTTGGGGCTGCGGCGGGGCAGTAACAGCCTTGTTGATCAGGCTCTGGTCCAACATGGGGCCTGGTCACAGACCGTGCCACGGGAAAACGGCCCCTGGGAATTCTCTCCGGAAAATTTTCCTTTTCCTTTTTCAGAAAAAAATACTTTTTAAAAATATACTTACATAATTGTACTTTTTCCCCGAGGTGCTCGTTACTCGGGGGTCCACTGTATATATCGTATATATATATATATCCCGGGGAGTTTACCTGGAGAGAATTCCGGGGCCCCAACCCCCCCGGGCCCCGGTCTGTGACCAGGCCTCATTTGGGGCCCAGGGCCTCCCCAACCGGCTGTTTTTCCGGCCCAAAAGTACCCGGGGTTCTCCAATTTGGGCCCCAGGGGAAAAATTTTTAATCCCCCTTAGGGCTGGGGGATACATATATATATAAAACTATATATATATGCGGGGGGTGGTAACCTTCTCCTGTATACATTACTAAAGTTAAAAAGAGAAACTTTTTTTTTTTTTTGGGCCCCCCGGCCTCCGTGGCAAACCCTTTTTTTGTTGAAAGAAAGAAAGAAGATACATACAGGGCCCCCTGGTTTAAAACGAATACCCCGGAAATCGTGCAATTATGTAAATTTTGTAAGTTCTTGTGGAAGTGTTTTTTGGGGGGGTCTGAAATAGACTAACCTCGTAAATTTTTCCTTAAAAGAAATTTTCGGTAATGGCACTTGAGCAGTTTTTCAGGAGTGAAGTTTTTTGGGTTTCCGGGGGCCCCCTGAATATGGTATACAGTGGCCCCCCCTTTTGTTATTTTTCATTCCCGAATGCTGTTCAAGTGCCACTACCAAAAAATTTATTAAAGCATTTAAAAAAAAAACCATAAAGGGAGTTTGGAGCAAGGAAAAACCCGGGGGGCCCAAAAAATACGTATATATATATACGTATATATATATATATATATATATATATATATATATATATATATATATATATATATATATATATATATATATATATATATATATATATATATATAATATATATAAAGTGGACCCCCCGTAACGGAGCACCCCGGGGAAACGTACAATTTAAGTATAATATTGTGTGCTTTTGTAAGTGTATTTTTGGGGGTCTGAAATAGACTAACCTACTTGACATTATTCTTTAAGGGAGTAAATTGTTTTTGGGGGCACTTGAGCAGGCTTCTGGAATGAATTATGCTTGTTACTCGGGGTCTACTGTATATATATATATATATATATATATATATATATATATATATATATATATATATATATATATATATATATATATATTTTGAAAAAAATCAAAAGAAAAAGGGGGGTATCAAAATATGCAAAACAACCACTATGAAAAAATAAAAAGAATTCCAAGCGCTTTCGTGACTACTCACATTATAAAAAGGGAAATATAAAAAAGGGAAAAGTAAAAAGGCATAAAGAGGCAAAATACCCCTCACAGTCACATCACACTAAAAAAAGACAACACCTCACAGTCACATCACACTAACAAAGACAACACCTCACAGTAGCGAACATCTCACGACTCTGTGAAGGGAAAAAATAAAAAAGGACCTAAAAAACCCCCAAGAAATAAGATTAGTCCAATTTATCATTAAATTTTCCCAAATTTTATTAATTATAAATGAACCCCAAATTTTTATAAACCCCAAAAAAAATATTCATTATTTTCAAAACTGTTTTTTTAAAAAAACATGATTCTATTATATTCCTCTCAACCATGGACTTGTTTTATAAAACCTTCTCAGCATTTTGAAAATAATTTGGGGATGGTTAAAGTCCTCACATAAAAAATGGGGGTTTTAGAATCTTGTCCAGTTCTAATGCTATATTTTTTGTTTTTTTTTAACTTTTTTTTTTAAGACTTTTATCATTTTTTACCATAATAAAATTTATCGCATATTTTACGGGGAACTTATAGAAAATCCGTCAGCTTTTTGGGGGGGGAATTTTTTTCAAAAGTCTTTTTACTGATCAAGTTTTTTTAAAACAACTTTGATATTAAAATTTTTTAAAAAAGAAGGCATATCAACCAAGTTTTCATGGAAAGGGGAAAACATTTTTTTGGTTAAAAAGGGGTTGGGGTTTCCCTTTTTTGGGGTTTTAAAAGTATTTCTTTTCTTTTTTAAAAATTTATCAATTAGTTTTTGGGTATTTTAAATATTATTTTTTCATAAATTTTAAAGATTTTTTCTATGAACCGGGGCTAAAAAAACCCCAAAAACATAGAAAAAAAACCCCGGGCCCTTTTTTCTCTTTTTTTTAAAAGGGAATAGTGTACCTAAAAAAATTTTTCCTATGTACACTATTACTTTTCCCAAAAATGGGGGAAATTTGGGGGGTTTTTTTTATGGAAGTTTTTGCATTTGTAGCCCCAAAAATTCATAGATGAAGAAATCTCTAAAATTTTTGAAAAAAAAGTTTAAAAAAACCCAAAAATTTTATAAATTTTTTAAAAAAAACTAAAATCTTTTTACAATAAAAAAAAACCAACCTTATTCAACCAAAATATTTTGGGTATATATCCAGTGGTCCTCGGTTTTCGCTGAAAATTTTTTCCGAATGCTGCTCAAGTGCCATTAGAAAAATTTACTTCCTTAAGAAATAATGTCACATAGGTTAGTCTATTTCAGACCCCAAAAATACACTTGCAACAGCACTTTTTTGAAAAAAACTTTAAAAAAAGTTCAAGTTTGGAGATGCACGAAAACCGGGGCCCTGTACAAAAATTTATATATATATATATATATATATATATATATATATATATATATATATATACATACATGTAGTTTTATACAGTGGACCCCCGGGGGAACAAAATTATTAGAAGCCTTTTAAGTATTACCAACGTTTACTTTTCCTTAAAAATAATGCCATAGCAAAAATTTTTAGACCCTTTAAAATTTTTCCCAACCCTTCTATTATACTTAATGTTGGGGGTTTTGGGGCGGGCCCGGGTCCACTGAAAAAATATACAGTGGGCCCCCCTTAAACAAAAAACCCCGGGAAAAAATTTTGGTTTTTTTGTTTTAAAAGTATTTTTGGGGGTGTGCTTTTAAAATACAAAAAATTTTTCCTTGGGGGGGAAAAATTGCCCGGTTTTTGGCCTTGGAGGCTTCAGGAGGAAGTTTTACAAACCCCGGGGGCCCGTACAAAACATATATATATATATATATACAGTGGTACCTCGAGTTACGATATTTTTTTTTTTGAGAATGCCGTTCAAGTGCCATTCCCCAAAAATTTATCCCCATAAGGAATAATGTAAAAAAAAACTAGTCCTTTTTTACCCCAAAAAAAAACCTACAAAAGCATTTAAAAAAAAAAAAAATTTTTATAAAAGGGTGATTTTGGGGGGCCCTCATAACCAGGTACCACTCTTTTATATATATATATATATATATATATATATATATATACGTATATATATATATATATAAATTGGGGCCCCCCGGGTTTACGATATTTTTTTTTTCCAGAATGCTGTTCAATGCCATTACCAAACAATTTTTTTCCTTAAGAAATGTTGTAAAATAGACTAGTCCTTTAGACCCCAA
>WNWK01024698.1:0-29393 GCA_009830355.1 Cherax destructor
CCCCTTTTTCCCAAAAGGGCCTTTCTAAATCCGGGGGTTAAACCCCCTTGAAATCACCTGATGCATTCCAAAAAGGGCCCCAATTAAGGGGGTCCTTTGTTGTCTTGAAGCCTGGTGCCCTTTCTCTTGCTGACTGATATAATTTTGTGTTGGCATTTTCTTAAAAACCCCTTTTTTCAACTTTAAAAAAGAAACACACTTGTCTCGTAAACATTAAACACTTGATGTGACCCTACCCCCCCCTTTGTAGGCCCCCCCGTGACTCAATGGTTTAACCCCCCCTGCCTCAACCACCACTGCCTCTACCCCACTGCCTCTCCCCCTGCCTCTCCCCCCCTGCCCCCCCACCACTGCCTCCCACCCCCCTCCCCCCCCTGCCCCCAAACCCCCACTGCCAAAAACCCCCCCCCGCCCTCCCCTGCCCCCCTGCCTCTCCCCCTGCCTCTCACCCAATGCCTCTAAACCCCTGCCCCCCCCCCACCCCTTTTCCCCCCCCACTGCCTCTCCCCCTTTTTCCCTCTCCCCTGCCTCTCCCCCACTGCCTCTACCACCACGCCTCTCACCCTGCCCCCCCACCACTGCCTCCCCCCCACTGCCTCTCCCCCAAAATGCCTTCCCCCACTGCCTCCCCCCACTCCCCTTTTCCCCCGCCTCCCCCACCCCCCCCACCCTGCCTTTTCCCCCCACTGCCTCCCCCCCCTGCCTCCCCACCCCCCGCCTCTCCCCCCCCCCCCTGCCCCCCACCACCACTGCCTCTCCCTACTGCCTCTACCACCACTGCCCCCCCCCCTACTGCCTCTACCACCACTCCCCCCCAACCACCACTGCCCCCCCCTGCCTCTACCACAATTTCCCCTCCCCCTGCCTCTACCACCCCTCCTCCCCCACCCCTTCCTCTACCACCACTGCCTCTCACCACTGCCTCTACCACCACTGCCTCTCACCCTGCCTCTACCACCACTGCCCCCCACCACTCCCCTCACCACTGCCCTCACCCTGCCTCAACCACCACTGCCTCCCACCCGCCCCTAAACCCCTGCCTCTACCACCCTGCCTCTCACCACTGCCTCTACCACCACTGCCTCCCTCCACTGCCTCTACCACCACTGCCCTCCCCCCCCTGCCTCTACCCCCCCCCCTCTACATCTACTGCCTCTCCCCCGCCTCACCACCACTGCCTCTACCACAACTGCCTCTCACCACTGCCTCTCCCCCCCCCCGCCTCAACCACCCTGCCTCTCACCACTGCCTCTACCACCACCCCCCCCCCCACTGCCTCTACCCCCCTGCCCCCTCACCACTGCCTCCCACCACTGCCCCACCACCACTGCCCTCCCCCGCCTTTCACCCTGCCTCTACCACCACTGTCTCTTCCCCCACTGTCTCTACCACCACTGCCTCTACCACCCTGCCTCACACTTAATGAACAAACTCCAAACAATTATAATTAAGTGTGAAATGTCGGGAAAAGAGGGGCAGGGTTTTTTTTCAAAAAGGAAACAAGGGGGGCTGGCTGCCCCAAACGCCGGGGGGCCCCCGGGGGATGGAAAATTTGTTCAAAATTTTGATATTTTGTTCGCATGCCCCATATTGATTTTCTTATTCTAATGATGGTGGTGGTGGGGAAGGGGGGGTTTTTGGGGTTTGGGGGGTCACCCGGGGGGGAGCTCCGTCTTAAATTGCGGGTTTTCTGAAGTATTTAGGAAAATTCAAATTGGTTTGAAAATTTTGTTTCATTACCCTTTTAACCCCCTTTTAAAGAAAAGATAACATTAAAAGGGGAAAAAAAAAAGGGGTTTATTTTAAAAAATTTTAAAAAATGCCTTTGGGGGAAAAAACCTTCCTGGGAAAAAAACCTTTTTGGGGCCAAATTTTCCGATCAACCAAAAAATTTTAGGGGAAAATTAAAAAACGTATATTGAACTAACTTGGTAATATAGCAGTGGCAAGGATATATATGTGCAGTGATACAGTGAACCAAATCTGTAGTAAGAGAAATAGTAATAAATCCCCAGTATAGCTTAAAAGATATGGTATAGCATATGGAAATATACTACAAGGATTAGCACTAGTGAAAATTGCCAGAGGTCCTGAGAAGCAGAAATAACAGATAAGTAAATTCTATAGTTATAAGAAACAAAAACAAGTGATGGTGGCACTGAGGTGCAGGGAATCACAGTATACATAATTGAAGTATAAAACCATGTGAAGTGTCTTTCTCGCTGCCACTACTAAGCGTGGAAGTTTTGCCATGGAAGTGTAAGGGAAACTACCGGAAGCATAGGTATCGTGTGGAAATAAAGCAGTGACCACAGTATTAGTTCAGTGAAAAGAAAAGGTATCTTGAATAAATATAGTGTATATCCTTGTAATAACCAGTGTACAGCACAGTGATAAACTATTAGGTATAAAATAAAAGTAAATTAAATCCAATAGTAGTGTGGCAGTGCGGGTGACCACTTGCCCTGGAGTGGTCAATGTGACAAGCGACTTTTATAGATCTGAGTTACCACTTATAACGAATAGACTAGGATATCAGGACATAATAAGAAAGACCTAGTGAACCCAATTGGCAGTAGAAAACACAAGAAGGATAGTGATCTAAGAAAATGAAAGTGGTCTAAAACAGGGCATCGCATGGCAGTATAGGACTGAGTGGTGTGCTTCAGTCATACGCCTGGCAGTGCTGAAGTCAGCCACGGAGGCCTACCATACACACCCATAAAAACACCATATACACCATACCACAATATCCTGTCTTGACCAGTGTGGGGATCTCAGTGAGACTAATACATTAAAATGTATATAGGACTGATCAGAGAGGAATAAATATAGAAAGAGTTATACAGTGAGCAAACCGAAATAAATACATATTATAACAATAATATAATATAAGGTGTAGTAAGTCTCCATAATCAGTACATCCCACATATATTAATAGGATACAGGCAGGATGGCAGTACAGTATATCTGTGGGACTTGTGAAAAGGCTCTTGGGAAAAATCCAGAATCACATGCAACCTTTGCTTTTCAAAACATCATGTCACATGTTCAAAAATTAACACAGTAACAAGAAGTGACATCCGTCTAGAAAGGTGTTTCTGGATCTGCAACAAGGATGTGCAACTATGGACAGATATCAGGAAAGCACTCAGGAGGCTAATAAACAATAAGCATGAAGAAAAAGAGGAACTATTGAATAGTCTACCCGGTATATATAGAACATGGGAAGATAGGAAAGGGGTAAAGTATAACACACAGAATGACCAGTCTACAACAATTGACCCAAAAATAAACAGTCATCCACGGGAAAAAACACAGGAGACAAAAACATTAGCTAACTCAGCCCCAGCCCCAGGACTGACCCAGACCCAGCCATAGTGAACATCCGGTTTTGGTTAAGGACGCCACCACAGCCATAGCCTCTAGTACAGATATAGTAGGGGAGTCCTCTTCCAGGGAAAATGTTGGCCCCATGTCATCAAAGGAGAAAAGCGCAGATAACGAGGAAAACCAAGGAGTGGAAAGAGAGGAAAAAAAACGCAGATAATTCTGCAGATTTTTTGGGAAAACACAAAGTCAGTAAATATAGTCAGCCAAAACATATGCAGATTCTATGCTAAAGGGATGTGCCGTTATGGCAGAGATTGTTGGAATAAACACACCAGAAAATGTGCCAACATGTTAAGGAAAGGAAAGTGTCGGTTTAACAAAGAGTGCAGATACTTCCATCCAGTGATGTGTCAAGCTTCAACACAGTCCAGAGAATGTTATGACATGAGCTGCCCAGACCACCATATAAAGGGAACAGTACGATACAGAGAAAGCAGGAAAGGGAAAATGAAAAAGAACAGCAATCTTTTTTAGATATAAGGAGAAACAACCAGATAAAAGAAAGAGACAAAAGGTGGAAATGGTACAGAGGGGACAGATGGGCAGAACAGTGGGACAAGACAAGACAGGCACCAGCTCATCAGGGCCGTATAAACAATCAAAGTCAGTACTGGAGAAACCAGGGGTATGGGCACCAGGGGCCATACCAGGTAGGACATCACCAGTGGTACTAACCAAACACAAAGAAAGACCAAACATCCCAAATGGTAACTCCTGCTTCATATTTGCAAATATTCAGGGTCTGAAATCAAATAAAAATGACAAAGTTAGTTATGTTAGTGGACTCCTATCAGAAGCAAATGCCATGTTTGGAGCATTTACAGAAACACATACAAGGGATGTTTTGGACGGAGAGATTCAGATAGAAAACTATAACATGTATAGATGTGATAGAATTAATAGATCACAGGGAGGAGTAGGACTCTATATAAAAGATACTCTCTGTTGCACAGAAGTTTTGAACGCTACGAATGATATACAGTGAGCCCCCGGTTCTCGTCGGCAATCCGTCAGAGAGGGCCCGTCGACCACCGGTTTGGTCGAACTCCGATTCTATTTTCCCCATAAGAAATAATGGAAATAAAATTAATCCGTCCCAGACATCCAAAAGTATTAAAATAAAATATTTTTTAGAACTTTTTGACATTAAATTAAACACAATTTTATAACAAAATTATAAATAAATAGTACAATAACATGTCACTTACTTTTATTGAAGAGTTGTTGATGTGTGGAGGACGGGAGGAGGGGAGAAGGTGGAGTAGTATGCTAGTGTTTGGAAGGGAATCCCTTCCATTAACACTGCAGGTAACAAGTTCTTTTCTGGGGTTACTTCCCTTTTTCTTTTAATGCCACTAGGACCAGCTTGAGAGTCACTGGACCCCTCTCTACCAAAAAATCTGTCCAGGGAGCTCTGTGTCTGGCGGTTCTTTAAAATGTCCTTAAAATGTAACAAGACATTGTCATTAAACATGTCGCATACACGGCGTGCAACATCTTGGTTAGGGTGATAATCATCCATGAAGCCTTGCACATCAGCCCATTTGTCACAGATCTCCCTAATCCTTGAAGAAGGCACATTCTTCCATCTCGGTTCCACCTCCTCCTCCTCTGGACCATTTTCCTGACCTGTGGTCTCTTGTTGCAGTTGATGTTGAAGCTCTTGCAGATCTTCAGTGGTTAACTCTTCATTGTGCTCCTCCACCAACTCTTCCACATCCTGGGTACAAACATCCAACCCCATGGACTTGCCCAGTTCCACAATTTCTTCCACAACAGGCTCAGGCTCAGGGTTCTGAGGCTCAGCCCCAAAACCTTCAAAATCTAGGACACAGTCTGGCCACAATTTTCTCCAGGCAGAGTTCAAAGTCCTGGTAGTCACTCCCTCCCAAGCCTTACCTATAAGCTTTACACAATGCAGGATATGGAAATGCTCTTTCCAAAAGTCTTTTAGTGTCATATCCATGTCTGTGGTCACATCAAAGCACTTTTGAAACATTGCTTTGGTGTAGAGTTTTTTAAAGTTGCAAATGACCTGCTGGTCCATGGGCTGGAGGAGAGGAGTGGTATTAGGGGGCAAGAACTTCACTTTGATGAACTCACAGCCCTGCACAATTTGCTCTGCCAAGTCTGGAGGATGACCAGGAGCATTGTCCATTATCAGGAGACACTTAAGTGGTAAATTATTTTCCTCAAGATATTTCTTCACACTGGGGCCAAACACGTTTTGAACCATTCAAGGAAAATTTCCTAGTGACCCATGCCTTACTGTTAGACTTCCACATCACACACAAATTAGACTTTTTGATACCACATCTGCCAAACACTCGGGGATTTTCAGAATGATACACCAGTAAAGGCTTCACTTTGCAATCACCACTGGCATTAGCACACATCATGAGAGTGAGCCTGTCTTTCATAGGCTTATGTCCTGGCTGTGCCTTTTCCTCCTTTGTAATGTAGGTCCTGTTTGGCATTTTCTTCCAAAACAGGCCTGTTTCGTCACAATTGAACACTTGTTGTGGTTGGAATTGTTCAGCCTCTATATACCCCTGGAATTCTTGCACATATTTTTCAGCAGCATTTTTGTCAGAACTGGCTGCCTCACCATACCTCACAACACTATGTATGCCACTTCGCTTCTTAAATCTGTCAAACCAGCCTTTGCTGGCTTTAAATTCGTTCACTTCAGCACTCGTTGCAGGCATTTTCTTGACGAGATCATCATGCAACTGCCTTGCTTTTTCACATATTATTGCCAGCGTAATACTATCTCCTGCTAACTGTTTCTCGTTGATCCACACCAACAACAAAGTTTCCACTTGTTCCAGCACTTGAGATCTCTGTTTTGTGACCATACTTGCACCTTTCGCAACAACAGCATCCTTGATTTCCTTTCTCTTGGCCAAAATGGAAGAGATGGTGGAATGGGATTTGCCATAGAGCCTGGCCAGCTCAGTGACACGCACTCCACTTTCATATTTTGCTATCATCTCCTTCTTCAATTCTACCGTATTTCTGACATTCTTTACCACAGGCTTGGCACTAGGAGCTTTCTTGGGGCCCATGGTGGCTTATTTACCAGTTGCAAGCACTAAAAACACTGGAATAATGACAATATATATGGTATGAATGCGTGGGTGGTGCGTGGGTAGTGTTCGCTCGCTTGTAAACAATAACACACTGAGTGCCTGGGCGCCCAGCTGGGCCACGGCCACATGCGTACGCGTTCGGGACGGATAGCCGACTCGTCGAACTCCGAGTGGCCGCCTAAGACCGAGTCAAAAATATTGTAAAAATCCCCGTCGAACACCGATTTGGCCGAGCACCGACGCCGTCGAACTCCGGGGGTTCATTGTAGTAGAAATCCTCGACATTAAAGTGGAAAATAAGAATCTAGTAATTATCCTAGTATACAAACCACCATCAGCAACTGCGTAGGAATTCACAGAGCAGTTAAAGAAGATAGATAGCTATCTGGATAGGCTAGAGAATCCCACCCGAAACATTATAATCCTTGGAGATTTTAATCTCCCTCATGTAAAATGGAAGATGAGGCACCATAATGTTATACCAGAAATAACTCCTGGAAGCACCCTGGCTCAACAGGCACATACCAGGGAACTAATGAGGCTTTGTGAAAAGTACTCACTAAACCAACAGATAATTGATCCCACTAGAAATGAAAATACCCTGGATTTGATATTCACAAACAACGAAGAATTAATCAGAGACATAACAGTTACAAAAACAATATACTCTGATCATAACATCATAGAAGTTCAAACTAGTATTAACTCAGGGTTAGGGAACTGCGACACTAATGTTAGAGACGGAATGTTCAGTAAGTTTAATTTTAATAACCATAGAATTGACTGGGAAAAAATAAACCAAGAGCTATCAGACATATCATGGGAATCAGACATGAGCACCCTAAATCCCCACCAGTGCCTAGACAAGCTGAATACAGAAGCATACAAGGTACAGTGGACCCCCGAGTTTCGTAAAAACTTCACTCCTGAAGTCTGCTCAAGTGCCATTACCGAACGAATTTACTCCCTTAAGGAAAAATTTCACGTAGGTTAGTCTATTTCAGACCCCCAAAAATACACTTCCACAAGAACTTACAAAATTATACTTACATAATTGCACGATTTCCGGGGTATTCGTTAACCGAGGGTCCACTGTATGTATGAAACACGTACCATTGAGGAAACCCCGAAGAAGATCAGATATAGAGAGAGAGCGTAGGATATGGTACAGGAGAAGAAAACGGGTTACTGAATTGCTGAAAAACACAGTTATGTTGCAACAGAGGAGAGATAGCCTTAACCGAGAGATCACGGAATTAGAGCACAAACTTAAGATGTCATACCTGACAGAAGAAGTACAAAGGGAACAAAGAGCCATACAGGATATTGCAAGAAACCCAAAATATTTCTACTCCTATGCAAAATCCAAGCTAAGAACTACCTGTAGAATTGGACCATTATTGAGAGGAGATTCGTATACGGACGATGAACAGGAAATGAGTGAAATTCTAAAAGAACAGTATGAGTCAGTGTTCAGCAACCCACTAAATGACAGCAAGGTAGAAAATGCAGAAATATTTTTCACTCCAGCAGAAGGCTGTGCAGACCACCTAACCGACATTAGTACAAATCCCATAGATTTTGAAAAGAAATGGCCAACATGCCCACTCACTCAGCACCTGGACCAGATTCATGGAATGCTTTATTTATAAAGCAGTGCAAAGTACCATTAGCAAGAGCCCTTAGTATTCTGTGGAGAAAGAGCTTAGATCTAGGTGAAATTCCAGAGGCCTTAAAGAGTGCAGACATAGCTCCTTTGCATAAGGGAGGTAGTAGAGCACTAGCTAAAAATTACAGACCAGTAGCCCTCACTTCTCACATCATAAAAATCTTTGAAAGAGTGATGAGACGGCAGATTACAATGTTCATGGACCAGCACAACCAACATAACCCGAACCAGCATGGCTTTAGAGCGGGTCGATCATGCCTGTCACAGCTGCTGAACCATTATGACAGAATTACGGAGGCATTGGAGGACGACCAAAACGCAGATGTGATTTACACAGATTTTGCAAAGGCGTTTGACAAATGCGATCATGGAGTGATAGCGCACAAAATGAGGGCCATGGGCATTACGGGAAGGTAGGCAGATGGATTTTGAGTTCCTAACACACAGAACACAAAAAGTAGTAGTGAACAGGGCAAGATCCAGCATCAGCGAGGTCAAAGCTCAGTGCCCCAAGGCACTGTCCTGGCACCTCTGCTGTTTCTCATCCTCATAGCAGACATAGATAAAAACACCCAGCACACTTTTGTATCATCATTTGCAGATGACACTAAAATAAGCATGAAAGTCACTACGGTAGAGGACACTGAAAAATTACAGGAGGACATAAGCAGGGTCTTCCAATGGGCAGTGGAGAACAACATGAAGTTCAATGGTGATAAGTTTCAGCTGCTTAGGTATGGAAAAAATGAAGAACTCAAAAGGAACACTATATACAAACGCAAGAGGGTCACCACATAGAACGAAAGGAACACGTAAAGGACTTGGGAATAATTATGTCTGCTGATCTGTCGTTTAAAGACCATAACAAGGCAAAGATCACAACAGCCAGGAAGATGACGGGGTGGGTATTGAGAACTTTCAAAACAAGGGAAATAATGCCGATGGTGACACTATTCAAATCGCTAGTGCTCCCCACTTAGAATACTGCTCAGTGCTGACGGCCCCGTTCAGGGCAGGAGAAATAGCAGAGCTGGAACAAATCCAGAGATCGTTTACGGCTCACATTGAGCCATTGAAACATCTAAATTATTGGGAACGCCTTCAAGTCTTGAACATGTACTCATTGGAGCGGAGGAGAGAGAGATACATGATAATATATACATGGAAAGTACTTGAGGGCCTGGTCCCAAATCTGCACACTGCCATAACAACATACTGGAGTGAGAGATATGGGAGAAAGTGTAAAATAAACCCAGTGAGGAGCAGGGGTGCGGTGGGGACAATACGGGAGCACTGTATTAACATCCGGGGTCCCAGACTATTCAACATCTTACCAGAAGATATCCGAAACACGGCTGGAACCAGTGTAGAAGCCTTCAAGAGGAAACTGGACAAATATCTTCACCAGGTGCCAGATCAACCAGGCTGTGATGGATATGTGGGGCAGCGGGCCTCCAGCAGCAACAGCCTGGTTGACCAGGCAAGCACCAGACGAGCCTGGCCCATGGCCGGGCTCAGAGAGTAGATACTCTCGAAACTCTTCAAAGGTATATCAAAGGACTGCCGAGCCGTTCGAATAGCGGGGGTCCACTGTATCATCTTTACGTCGTGTAAGATGATAATGTGTCGCAAATCTTAAATCGTGCAATACCCGTAACGTGCAACATAATCTCGTGCTAAATGACGTTCTACTGTACATAATAATATAAGAAAGGAGGAACACTGCAGTAGGCCTGTTGGCCTTGATCCCCACCTTCATTCTGAAATTCAAAAAATTCTGAAAGTCGAAACACTGCTGGCCCCAAGGGTTTCAGATAAAGGGATGGGGACTGTAGTGGCAGGCTTCTTGGTGAAGAACATTGTGATGGGCAACTGAGACCGTTTCCTCTTCATATCTACAGTTTTGTAGGGAATTATGCTCCTATCAATGTCATTCATCACCTTCAAAGCCCTCAACATAAATATGATTGGGCAGCTGAGAAATTTGCGAATGTTTGAACCCCGCGAAAGTGGAACTCGCAAATATGGAGGGAGACCTGTATACTATGCTCCTCGTTTAGTGACGAATTCGCTTACCGAAGGCGTCTTGGTTCCCTATCTCTGCGTCTAACCCTATCTCGGCATCTTGGGTCCCTATCCCTATATACGTTCACATGCCCAGGTTCCCGAATACAGTTGTCCCTCAACTAACGTAATTAATCCGTTCCAGGAGTTAGTACTTAACACAAAAAATTTGTAATTCGAAACCTTATTTCCCATAAGAAATAATGTAAATACAATTAATCCGTTCCACCCAAAAATATTCACAAGAAATACATTTTAATTATAGTTCTACATACACTAAACAACATTATTAAAACTATATATACTACTACTAATACTAAATAATAAAAAAACAAATTAATAAATAACATTTACTTACCTTTATTGAAGAGAGTTGCATGCATCTGGAAGATAGGGAGGATGACAGGAGGGTGTTAGTGGTTGGAAGGGGAATCCCCCTCCAAAATGACTTAAGGTCATTTTGGAGGTCTTTTCCTTTTAATGGCACTAGGACCAGCTTGAGAGTCACTGGATCCCTGCCTCGTGAAATAACTGTGTACAGTCCTCTGTTTCTGTTTTCCTGAAGTGCAACATGGCTCTGTCACTAAAGTGGTTGCACAGATGGCTCATTTCAGCTTGCTCAGGGTGGTGTTTTTCAACAAAACTTTGTAACCTATTCCACATTCCACACATTTCCTTAATCACTGAAGAAGGCACCTCCTTCACTCTCTCTTCCTCCTCCTGTGAAGCAATAACCTCAGCTCTGGTCTGATGCTGTTCCAGTTCCAGCTCTTGCAGCTTGTCAGGGGAACGCCTTCCCCAGAACAAAATATTGATGGAAAAATTAATAAAAAATAGTAAACCAAAGGATATTTATAATAAGATGGTTTTTCTGGATTTTTAAGAAAATAGAAATAAAAAGAAATAATTCCGTGTGGTTCAGGTCTGTTGGTGAGACAGGAGGTAATAACCGGAGAGGGAGAATAGATGATGGTTGTTTCCGAGTAGATGGTATGTCTCCGGAGTAGATGGTGAATCTCCTGGGACCACTAAGTTGGAATACACACTGTAGGTATCCAAAGGTAGATGAGATCTTCAACAACACCCTCTAACGCACACAAGTTAGAAACTAGAGAGGAGTTGTTGTGGAATTCCCGTTAAGTCCAGGAAATCTTGCTCGTAAGTCATGCGTCTGTCCTGGAGGACCAGTCCAGCGGCAGAGCTGATAATAAAGAAAATATTCTGGTTACCATAAGTCTAAAAACATTTAAGATAGAAAAAGGTGTTTCAAGATGACCAAGTCACTACTGGTAACCAAAGAAAACAATAATCAAACAAAGAAATACTCCTGGTAGATTGCCTTACCTGATTCGGAGAAGAGTGAAGGTGAAGTGACTTTCCACTCCCCAACCGACACCAGGTAAGAGTCATACTACCAGGAGTAGAAATAAAAACCCTCAGACAACCGGGAACAAGAGTTTAGCCCCAGCCCGCTAGATGGTAGTGCTGTCTGTAACTCGGTAATAATGCTCCCGGCTGACTGAACAACCGTTACCTTATTTACAACCACTTTTCCCTCACACAGCTCTTCAGTTGTTAGCTCTACCCTGTGCTCCTCCACCAACTCTTCCACATCCTCACCACTCACCTCCAACCCCAGGCTGTTCCCCAATGCATAGTATCTTCCACAACAGGCACAGGGTCATCAGGGTCAGCCTCAAATCCTTCAAAATCCCTCTTTTCAACACAATCCGGCCACAGTGGTCTCCAAGCAGAGTTCAAAGTCCTGGAAGTCACTCCCTCCCAAGCCTTACCTATAAGGCCTATGCAATGCACAACATTGAAGTGATCTTTCCAGAACTCTCTTAGGGTCAATGCAGTGTCTGAGGTCACATCAAAGCACTTCTGAAACACTGCTTTGGTGTACAGTTTCTTGAAGTTTGCAATGACCTGCTGGTCCATGGGCTGGATGAGAGGAGTGGTGTTAGGAGGCAAGAACTTCACTCTGATGAAATTGAAGTTGTCAGACAACAACTCTTCCAAGTTGTGAGGATGAGCAGGAGCATTGTTCAGTACCAGGAGGCACTTGAGTCCCAATTTCTTTTCCAGGAGGTATTTCTTCACACTAGGGCCAAACACTCCAGTCATCCATTCCATGAAAAGTCCTTAGTGACCAATTCATTAGTGTTAGCCTTCCAATGCACACACAAATAATTCCTGTTAACATTGTGTTTCTTGAAGGCTCTGGGATTTTCTGCGTGATACACCAGTAAAGGCTTCACTTTAAAATCACCACTGGCATTGGCACACATCATAAGAGTTAGCCTGTCTTTCATAGGCTTGTGTCCTGGCAGTGCCTTTTCCTCCTGAGTAATGAAGGTCCTGTTGGGCATTTTCTTCCTAAACAGGCCTGTTTCATCACAATTAAACACTTGTTGGGGAGGAATTCTTCAGCCTCTACGAACCCCTTAAATTCACTCAGAAACTTTTCAGCTGCACATTTGTCGAGCTGGCTGCCTCACCATGTCTCACGTGTATGCCACTATGCTTCTTAAACCTCTCAAACCAGCCTCTGCTGGCTTTAAAATCACTCTCCTCACCACTGGTTGCAGGCATTGTCTTGACAAGATCTGCGTGCAACTTCCTTGCCTTTTCACAAATTATCGCCATGGAAATACTATCACCTGCTATCTGTTTATTGTTTATCCACACCATCAACAACTTCTCAACCTCATCCACTGTTTTCGATCTATTTTTCGTTAACATATCAACCCCTTTTGCAACATTAGCTTCCTTGATCTCATTTCTCTTTGCCAGGATAGTGGCAAACTCACTCAGACGTACGGCACTCTAATATTTTTCAACAATCTCTTTCTTCAGTTCAATGGTGTTCCTCCCTCTCTTTACCACAGGGGTGTCATTAGAAAGCTTCTTTGGACCCATGGTGACTTATTTCATAGTGACAATCACTGAACCAGCAGTATACACAACAAAAGTACAGTGGACCCCCGCCCTAACGAGCAAAATTCATTCCAGAAGCCTGCTCAAGTGCCATTAGCGAACAAATTTACTTCCTTAAGAAATAATGTCACGTAGGTTAGTCTATTTCAGACCCCCAAAAATACACTTCCACTAGCACTTACAATATTATACAGTGGTACCTTGGTTAACGATGGTCCCCAAACTCGCCCTTTTATGTTAGTTTATTTTTTAAATGCTTTTTAAGTGTTTTTTGGGGGATCTAAAAGGACTAGTCTATTTTACATTATTCCTTAGGGGGATAAATTCGTTTGGTAATGGCACTTGAACAGCATTCTGGAACGAAAAAATATCGTTAACCGAGGTACCACTGTACTTACATAATTGTACGATTTCCGGGGTGCTCGTTAGGCTGGGGGTCCACTGTATTGTGAATGTTTGAAAGAGCGTGCTGGGTAATGTTCTCTCAAGTGTAAACAACGCTTGACTGGCGTCGTGTCCATCTCACTGCGCTTGCGCAGGGCAGGTGGACAGGTCTGGTACGGTACGCTACACTAGTAAATGTACACTACACAAAATACGGGGTTCCACTGTATTTTGAATTTTTTTTATAGAAATAAAGAGCACATTTTTTTTAAGTGTTATTATTTTATTAACACATAGGCCAATTCCCACCAAGGCAGGGTGGCCTGAAAAAGAAAAACTTTCATCATCATTCACTCCACCACTGTCTTGCAAGAGGGTGCTTTACACTACAGTTATAAAACTGCAACATTAACACCCCTCCTTCAGAGTGCAGACACTGTTCTTCCCATCTCCAGGACTCAAGTCCGGCCTGCCGGTTTCCCTGAATCCCTTCATAAATGTTACTTTGCTCACACTCCAACAGCACGTCAAGTATTAAAAACCATTTGTCTCCATTCACTCCTATCAAATACACTCACACATGCTTGCTGGAAGTCCAAGCCTCTCGCTCACAAAACCTCCTTTACCCCCTCCCTCCAACCTTTCCTAGGCCGACCCCTACCCCACCTTCCCTCCACTACAGATTTATACACTCTCGAAGTCATTCTGTCTCGTTCCATTCTCTCTACATGTCTGAACCACCTCAACAACCCCTCCTCAGCTCTCTGGATAATAGTTTTGGTAATCCTGCACCTCCTAATTTCCAAACTCCGAATTCTCTGCATTATATTCACACAACACATTGACCTCAGACATGACATCTCCACTGCCTCCAGCCTTCTCCTCATTGCAACATTCATCACCCATGCTTCACACCCAATAAGAGTGTTGGTATAACTATACATACTCTCATACATTCCCTCTTTACTTCCATGGACAAGGTTCTTTGTCTCCACAGACTCCGAAGTGCTCCACTCACCCTTTTCCCCTCATCATTTCTATGATTCACCTCATCCTTCATAGACCCATCTGCTGACATGTCCACTTCCAAATATCTGAATACATTCACCTCCTCCATACTCTCTCCCTCCAATCTGATATCCAATCTTTCGTCACCTAATCTTTTTGTTATCCTCATCACCTTACTCTTTCCTATATTCACTTTCAATTTTCTTCTTTTACACACCCTACCAAATTCATCCACCAACCTCTGCAACTTCTCTTCAGAATCTCCCAAAAGCACAGTGTCATCAGCAAAAAGCAACCGTGACAACTCCCACTTTGTATTTGATTCTTTATCTTTAACCCCACACCTCTTGCCAAGACCCTCGCATTCACTTCTCTTACAAACCCATCTATAAATATATTGAACAACCACGGTGACATCACACATCCTTGTCTAAGGCCCACTTTTACTGGGAAATAGTCCCTTCCCTCCTACACACTCTAACCTGAGCCTCACTATCCTCATAAAAACTCTTCACTGCTTTCAGTAACCTACCTCCTATTCCATACACCTGCAACATCTGCCACATTGCTTCCTTCTGCACCCTATCATACACCTTTTCCAAATCCATAAAGGCCACAAAAACCTCTTTACCCTTATCCAAATACTGTTCACCTATATGTTTCACTGTAAACACTTGGTCTACACACCCCCTACCTTTCCTAAAGCCCCTTGTTTATCTGCTATCCTGCTTTCTGTCTTACTCTTAATTCTTTAAATAATAACTCTACCATACACTTTACCAGGTACACTCAACAGACTTATTCCCCTATATTTTTTGCACTCTCTTTTGTCCCCTTTGCCTTTATACAAAGGAACAATACATGCTCTCTGCCAATCCCTAGGTACCTTACCCTCTTCCATACATTTATTAAATAATAGCACCAACCACTCCAAAACTATATCCCCTCCTGCTTTTAACATTTCTATCTTTATCCCATCAATCCCAGCTGCCTTACCCCTTTCATTCTACCCACTGCCTCACGAACTTCCCCCACACTTACAATTGGCTCTTCCACACTCCTACAAGATGTTATTCCTCCTTGCCCTGTATATGAAATCACAGCTTCCCTGTCTTCATCAACATTTAACAACTTAAAATATTCCCTCCATCTTCCCGATACCTCTAACTCTCTATTTAATAACTCTCCTCTCCTATTTTTAACTGTCAAATCCATTTGTTCCCTAGGCTTCCTCAACTTATCAATCTCACTCCAAAACTTTTTCTTATTTTCAACAAAATTTGTTGATAACATCTCACCCACTCTCTCATTTGCTCTCTTTTTACATTGCTTCACCACTCTCTTAACCTCTCTTTTTCTCTCCATATACTATTCCCCTCTTTGCATCACTTCTTAAGTGTTATAGGATAAAAAAAAATTAGGGACAGTACTTACCGAGATATGAGGCGGAGAATTTGGCACTGGATGCTCACCTGACAGCAGCAGGAGTTCTGCCGCTTGCAGAATTGGTGCCGATATACCTTTTTTTCTCTTTTTTTTATTATTTTTATATAATTTTTATGTTCTGATAATTACAATTTATAGTAGTTCTTGTGATTTCATAGCCAATCTTTGTTCTGACACTAATATTAGGTACTGAAATTATACTAAAATAATAATAATAATAATGATAGTGTATAAAAATAATAAAATAATGATAGTGAATAATAATAATAATAATAATAATAAAGTTCCCTTGAAGCATTATGTAAGCTGTGTGTCACTGCCTTATCTCATCTGATCTCCACTAATGACTGGTGACATTTGATGAGAGGTGAGGGTAGTCTTATCTCTTCTTATCAGTCCAGTAATTACAGTGATGACATTTGATGAGCTTACACGGCTTCCCTTTATTTGTTACGCAAGCCTATCTGTCTGTCTATATCTCTCTGCCTGTGTGTCGTCTCCTTTCTGTCTGCTTGTCTCAGAGAGTAGCTTATGAACCAACTGGTATTACGCAGATCACAAGCACATTACAGTGGAAGCCCGGTTAACGAAAAAAAATAATTGCAGAAACCTGCTCAAGTGCCATTACCGAGCAATTTACTTCCTTAAGAAGTAATGTCATTTAAGTTACAGTGGACCCTCGCCATTCAAATTTAATCCGTTCCAGGAGCTTGTTCTTAACGTGAAATGTTCGAAGGCGATTTAATTTTCCCATAAGAAATAATGGAAATACAATTAATCCGTTCCAGAAATCCAAAAATATATAAAAAATACAGTAGAACGTCATTTAGCACGAGATTATGTTGCACGTTACCGGTATTGCACGATTTAAGATTTGCGACACATTATCATCTTACATGACATAAAGATGATATTACACGGTTCGGCAGGAGGGGAAAATTTTTGAGCGCATGGTTATTTACTGCCTAAGAATCCTCATGCTTTGAGGAAAAGGGAATTTGTTGTTTTTCCTTCCTGCAAACTAAGTTTATTCAGATACATGGGGCCAGGAGCTGAGTCTCGACCCCTGCAACCACAATTAGGTGAGTACAGTTACATACATTATCATACATAGCAGCATATGTGTAGAGAACCTAGGATAACCCAAGTCAGTCAATGGAAATACTGTCACTCTGACTTTTGGGTTATCCTGGTTCTCTACACATACGCTGCTATGTATGATAATCTTCGTAACTGTATCTGTGTATACCTGAATAAACTTACTTACAGTTTGTGGGAAGGAAAAACAAATAACCATTCTCACAAGCAGTCTTGTTACTACTACTGTTGTTGTGGTTCAGCAGACACCACCTGCCTTACCCACCCACCACGGACCCCACCATCCCAGCATTCGTACGTATTTCATACGCGTCAAGAAGTCCTGGCTACAAGCCAGCTGTGTTTGTGAAGAATAAAATAAGAGTGAATTGTGTTTTGATCTTGAATTAACGAAGAAAACAAAGATATTAGACAAGACATAACCCGTGGATGTAATGAAGTGTTACTTTGTACACATAAAAGATGTAAACATAAGTTTGTGTGACTGACTGACTTGACTGACTGACTGAATGACTTGACTGACTTACTGAATGACTTGACTGACTTACTGAATGACTTGACTGACTTACTGAATGACTTGACTGACTTACTGAATGACTTGACTGACTTACTGAATGACTTGACTGACTTACTGAATGACTTGACTGACTTACTGAATGACTTGACTGACTTACTGAATGACTTGACTGATCTTACTGAATGACTTGACTGACTTACTGAATGACTTGACTGACTTACTGAATGACTTGACTGACTTACTGAATGACTTGACTGACTTACTGAATGACTTGACTGACTTACTGAATGACTTGACTGACTTACTGAATGACTTGACTGACTTACTGAATGGCTTGACTGACTTACTGAATGGCTTGACTGACTACTGAATGGCTTGACTGACTTATTGAATGGCTTGACTGACTTAAAGTTAGACACTCAGTTCAACCATCGACTTCAGTTCAAGAACTTCTACTATCCACCTCAGCCCAGTAGGGCCACAGCATAACTCTCCACTCTCTTCACAATCATCCACAAACACCAGCACCCACAATTTAAGGTAAATACTATTATTTCTATTACATTTGTAGTCTTAAGCAGTAAAAACAACATAATACATCACGATAATGAACTACAATTACATATTCCCTTTTATTTTTGTAAGATCTGTTGGTCTAAAAAAAACTTGTTTGGCTTTTGGGGACTCTCAGGAACGTAACCCTATTTTTCCTATTAGTTCTTTTAATTATTTAACACGAAATGATCTAACATGACTTTTTCAGGAACGTAACTATCGTGCTAAATGACGTTCTACTGTAATATATTTTAATAAAATTAAGCTTCTACATAGACAAAAACATTAAATACTACAGTGCTGTACTACTAAAAGTATTAGTAAATAAATGCAAGTCTTTTTACTTACCATTATTGAAGATTGTTGATGGCATATGGAAGAGAGGGAGGAGTGAGGGAGGGAGGGGTTAGTGTTTGGAAGGGAATCCCTTCCAGTAGGACTTCAGGTACCAAAGCCCTATCTGGGGTTACTTCTTTTCTTTGGCTTTTAATCCTACTAGGACCAGCTTGGGAGTCACTGGACACTAACAAAATAACTGTCCACAGTCCTCTGTTTCTGGCGCCTTTTCAACATGTTCCTGAAGAAGGACATTGTTTGGTCACTGAACATGCTGCTGTTATGGCTTGTTTGAGCTTGTTCAGGGTGGTATTTTCAACAAAACTTTGCAATCTATTCCACATTGTACACATCTCCTTAATCTCTGAAGAAGGCACCTTCTTCAGCCCCTCTTCCTCCTCCTTCTCCCGTGAATCAATAGCCTCAAATCTGGTCTGATGCTCTTCCATTTCCAGCTCTTGAGTTGTTAGCTCTACCCTGTGGCCCTGCACTAACTCTTCCACATCATCGCCACTCACCTCCAACCCCATGGACTTGCCCAATTCCACAATACAGTCCACAACAGGCACAGGATCGGCAGGGTCAGGGTCAGCCTCAAACCCTTCAAAATCCCCCTGAAACTCATTTATGAATTTTTCAGCTGCATGTTTGTCTGAACTGGCAGCCTCACCATGCCTTACCACATTATGTATGCCACTACGATTTTTAAATCTCTCAAACCAGCCTTTGCTGGCTTTATATTCACTACCATTACAATCAGCACTGGTTGCAGGCATTTTCTTTAAAAGATCAGCATGCAAGTTCCTTACCTTTTCACAAATAATTGACTCAGACACACTATCACCCGCTAACTCTTTATCCTTGATCCACACCAGCAACAACTTCTCAATCTCTTCGATTATTTGTGGTCTGTTTTTGGCTCGCACAGTAACACCTTTTGCAACATCAGCTTGCTTAATTTCTTCCTTCTTAAGCAGGATAGAAGCAATAGTTGACCTGTTTTTGCCATATATCCTGGCAAGATCACACAATCGCACACCACTCTCGTATTTTTGTATTATTTCCTTCTTCATTTCTACGGTGTTTCTTACTTTTATCAGCCCAGGGGTACCACTAGGAACTTTTTTGGGACCCATAGTAGCTTATTTCACAGTCGCACTTAATGAACAAACTCCAAAAAATTATAATTAAGTGTGAAATGTCTGGGGAAGCGTGCAGGGTATTGTTCTCTCGAGTGTAAACAACGCGGGACTGGCTCTCCACGCCTGCGCTGTGAGGCACCCAAGCGCCTGAGCCGACAGGTCACGAACGTATTCGTTCGACTCGCGATAATTTGTTCGCATGACGATATCAAATTTTTTGTACTAATGACGATTTGTTCGACTGCCGAGCCGTTCGAATAGCGGGGGTCGTCTATTTCAGACACCCAAAAATACACTTCCACAAGCACTTACAATATTATACTTAAATAATTGCACGATTTCCAGGGTGTTCGTTGACCGGGGTTCCACTGTATATCACTTTGTCTTGATTTTTTTAGTTATCCTAGGTAATTATTATTATTAGGGCTCTGGTGGCCTGGTGGCTAAAGCTCTCGCTTCACACGGCGAGGGTCTGGGTTCGATTCCCAGCCAGGGCAGAAACATTAAGCGTGTTTCTTTACACCTGTTGTCTATGTTCCCCATCAGTAAAATGGGTACCTGGGTGTTAGTCGACTGGTGTGAGTCGCATCCTAGGACACTGACCTAATCTGTCCGAAATGCTCAGCATAACAAGGGACTTTCTATATACAGTGGACCCTCGGTTAACGAATACCCCGGAAATTGTGCAATTATGTAAGTATAATTTTGTAAGTTCTTGTGGAAGTGTATTTTTGGGGGTCTGAAATAGACTAACCTACGTGAATTTTTTCCTTAAGGGAGTAAATTCGTTCGGTAATGGCACTTGAGCAGACTTCAGGAGTGAAGTTTTTACGAAACTCGGGGGTCCACTGTAGTAGTATGTCACTGATGTCAGCTAGGCCTGTATGCCATGTACATGTACTTGTAGTAAATAAATAAAGATATTATGTATACATGTAATTGTATTTACGTATGTGTTCCTGAGAGATAGAGACAGATGGAGACAGAGACAGATAGATACAGACAGACAGACAGAGATAGACAGCCAATCAGGTAACCAGCTGACCAGCCAGGTGGCCAACCAGCTGCTGGCGAGCCAGGTGGCCAGGCAGGCAGGCAGCCAGCTGGCCTGCCAGCCTGCCGACATTACTTTCCACTTCAAAGGGGAGTGTTAATATGACATGACATCAGTGAATCCTTGGTATTTGCCACAGTATTTGCTCTAGCTGGCGCTCAATTTAAATGGTGCTCCCACAAGGTACTAAATGGTCCCAGATTTTTTAATATGGCACACACCAAGTGTTAAGACCCATTCTATGCTGACCAGGCATCTCAGGCCAATCGTGCCAAATTTGGAGGCAGGAAAAATAAGACGTAAATATACATTTGGGGCAGTAGCAGTACTAACGTATATATACATTTGGACCGTTTAACCGTTTCAGGGTCCAAGGACCCTCTCCAAAACTCGTTCTAAGGGTCCAAGAATTTAAAAAAAAAAAAAATCTTATGAAATGATAGAGAATCTTTTTCCGGTCATAACGCCACAAAAATTCTGAAGTTTGATCGAAAACTAACGGAATTATGCTTTTGCGAAGTTAGTGGTATCGATGACATTTATGCATCGGCGATTTCGCCCACTTTGAGCCCTATTTTCGGCAAATTCCAATGTTTCAATCTACTAAAATTATAGCTATTTTGCTAGAACTCCATTTCTTCTATCGATTGAGTACAAGAAACTGCCTATTTACTGGTCAGAAAATGGCAATTTGGCCAATTTCACACAAATTTCAAATGATGCCAATTTCAAAATAGGGTCCAGAATAAACAAGGCAGACATTCCTGGCACTAAAATAACATCTTCTCTGTTCATTATTCACGTCTCCAGGCCCCTCTTACATTACTTTTGCTTTCCATTTTGAATTTTTATTCTCACAAAAATAGAAGATTTACTGTTATGTATACAACTGCATCATTGTAAAAATGGTATAAATAATATCAGCGCACTTGTGCAAAAATATTAGACTCTCCAGTTGATGTGTATTGGACGCATGGTGTGATTTGTTTACTCTTGAACATCGGACAAAATAGAACATTTTCGCTGCTTTGCGCTCAGTTTAAAGGTACTTGTCATAGTGAAACCAGTCAAAATTATCTCTATTTCTGTAATATATCATCCATTCCATCAAATGAGACTAAGAAAACGAGAATACAATCATAAATACCATACAAAAATAGACTGCAAAGTCGCTGTTTTAAACCAAAAACATGGTCAGAGTTTTTTTTTCCTCATTATGCACTGTGTGGTGCAGGAATTTTTTTATACTGCGCACACTGACCACACAGACCCATTCTATCACATCTAGGCCTACCAGCCTGTTTCTGCTTGATTTGAGGGTGCTAGAATTTAGGCATACTAGTACGACCAAAACCTTGGGGCATAAGCTGTACTAGTACGGCCGAAACCCTGAAAGGGTTAAGGGTTAAATTAATATAATTTACATTTAAAATAACATTTACTTACCTTTATTGAAGAGACTTGCTGGCATCTGGAAGATAGGGAGGAGTGAGGGAGGGCTTAGTGTTTGGAAGGGGAATCCCCCCTCCATATTGACTTTAGTTATCAAAGCCCTATCTGGGGTTACTTCCCTTCTTGCTCTTTTACTGGCATTAGGACCAGCTTGAGAGTCACTGGACCCCTGTCTCACAAAATAACTGTCCTGAGTCCTCTGTTTCTGGTGCCACTTTAACATGACCAGGACCCTCAAGTAACTGAATTCACAAACACTATGATTAACTGCTTGTAGCTGCCAACAATATCAAAACCTACAAGAATCTCTGTGACTAGTATCTCATTATTAGACCACATTTGGACTAACACTATATCCCCTTTAACCCTTAACCCTTTGGGGGTCCAAGGGGTCTCTCTGAAACTCGTTCTCAGGGTCCATGAATTTAAAAAAAAAAAATATTTTTTTCTTATGAAATGATAGAGAATCTTTTTCCGATCATAACGCCACAAAAATTATGAAATTTCATCGAAAACTAATGGAATTATGCTTTCGTGAAGTTAGCAGTATCCATGACATTTACACGTCGCCGATTTCGCCCACTTTGAGCCCTATTTTCGGCAAATTCCAATGTTTCTGTCTACTAAAATTATAGCTATTTCGCTAGAACTCCATTTCTTCTATCGATTGAGTAAAAGAAACTGCCTATTTACCAATTTCAACTACCCAAAATAGTGGTCAGAAAATGGCAATTTGTCCAATTTCACACAAATTTCAAACGATGTCAATTTCAAAATAGGGTCCATAATAAACAAGGCAGACGTTCCTGGCTCTATAATAACATCTCTGTTCATTAGTCACATCTCCAGGCCCCTCTTACATTACTTTTGCTTTCCATTTTGAATTTTTATTCTCACAATAAATAGAAGATTTACTGTTATGTATACAACTGCATCATTGTAAAAATGGTATAAATAATATCAGCGCACTTGTGCAAGAATATTAGACTCTCCAGTTGATGTGTATTGGACGCATGGTGTGATTTGTTTACTCTTGAACATCGGCCAAAATCGAACATTTTCGCTACTTTGCGCTCAGTTTCAAGGTACAGTGGTCCCTCGGTTTTCGTGTTTAATCCGTTCCAGAGGGAGGCACTAAAACTGAAACACACGAAAACCGAAACCATTTTCCCCATAAGAAATAATGGAAATTCAATTAATCCGTTCCAGAAACCCAGAAGTTTGGAAAAAAATTTTTTGGGGGCCTTAAAGATAGATTTACATGCACAAATGAATGAAATGAATGTGGCACTTACCCTTACTGAAGACTGATGTTGCTGGATGGAAGAGAGATAGGAGGGGAGATGGTAGACTCCCTAATTTTTGGAAGGGGAATCCCCCTCCATAAGGACTCTAGGTACCAAGTCCTCATCTGGGGTCACTTCCCTTCTTTGTCTTTTAATCCCACTAGGACCAGCTTGAGAGTCACTGCACACCTGTGGCACTAAATATCTCTCCAGAGAGCTCTGTGTCTGGCGGCTCTTTAAAATGTCCCTAAAATGGGACATGGAATTGTCATTGTAAAAGTAGCCAGCACGGATTGCAACATCTTTGTCAGGGTGATGTTCCTCCACAAATGATTGGACCCTACTCCACATTGCACAAATCTCCTTAATCTCTGAAGAAGGCACCTTACATCTCTCTTCCTCCACTGAAGCAATTTCCTCAGATCTGTTTTGTTGTTGTTGCACTTCAAGCTCTTGCAGCTCTTCAGTGGTTAGATCTTCATTGTGGTCCTCCACCAACTCTTCCACATCCTCTCCATTCACATCCAACCCCATGGAAGTCCCCAAGTCCACAATATTTTCCACAACTTCCATAGGCTCCTCAGGGTTAGCTTCAAACCCTTCAAAATCCCTATCTGGGACACAATCTGGCCACAACTTTCTCCAAGCAGAGTTCATCGTCCTGGAGGTCACTCCCTGCCAAGCTTTATCTATAAGGCCTATGCAATGGAAGATATCGAAGTGAGCCTTCCAGAACTCTTTTAGGGTCAATTTAGTGTCATTGGTCACATCAAAACACCTTTGAAACATTGCTTTGGTGTACAGTTTTTTGAAGTTTGAAATGACCTGCTGGTCCATGGGCTGGAGGAGAGGAGTGGTGTTAGGAGGCAAGAACTTCACTTTTACAAATCTGAAATCCTTAGACATTTGGTCGTCCAAGTCTTGAGGATGACCAGGAGCATTGTCCATTACCAGGAGGCACTTAAGTGGCAATTTATTCTCCAATAAATATTTCTTCACACTGGGGCCAAACACTTGATTAAACCATTCCAGGAAAATTTCCCTAGTGACCCATGCCTTAGCATTAGACTTCCAAAACACACACAATTTACTCTTGTCAACACTGTAGTGACTGAACACTCTGGGATTTTCAGAGTGATACACGAGTAAAGGCTTCACTTTGAAATCCCCACTAGCGTTACCACACATCATTAGAGTTAGCCTGTCTTTCATAGGCTTGTGTCCTCGCATTGCCTTTTCCTCCTGCGTGATGTAGGTCCTCCTTGGCATTTTCTTCCAAAAGAGGCCTGTTTCGTCACAATTAAACACTTGTTGGGGTTTGAAATTTTCAGCCTCTACATATTTTTTAAAGTCGCGCACAAATTTTTCAGCCCCATCTTTATCTGAACTGGCCCCCTCACCATGCCTTACAACACTGTGTATGCCAGTTCGCCTCTTAAATTTTTCGAACCAGCCTTTGCTGGCCTTAAATTCATCAACATCAACATCACTGGTTCCAGGCATTTTCTTGACAAGATCGGCATGCAACTGCCTTGCTTTTTCACGTATGATGGATTGCACAATACTATCACCCGCTAGCAGTTTTTGGTTTATCCACAGCAACAACAATTTCTCCATATTTTCCATTGTTTGTGATCTCTGTTTGGTTATTGTATTCACCCCTTTCGCAACATTAGCTTCAGTGATTGCTTTTCTTATACACAATGGAACCGATGGTCGTTGGGGCTTTCTTGTATATCCTGGCGAGCTCGGCAATGCATACACCACTATCATATTTTTCTATTATTTCTTTCTTCAGTTCTACGGTGTTCCTCACTTTCTTTACCAAAGAAGTGGCACTAGGAGCTTTCTTTGGGCCCATGGTAGCTTATTTAGTAGTCACACACAATAATCAAGGCCCAAAAACAATGAATTGTTAATAAATATTTTGTATAAACTCCTGGGGAGATGTTCACTCAAGCGTAAACAATGCTAGACTGGGTGGCAATGTGCGTGGGAGGTGCGTGGGTGGCGGGGGTGGCGGGCCTACGGCCTTTGTATGTGCGCGGCACTGGTGGACAGGTTCCGGACCGAGCACGAAAACGGAGGGAACACACGAAAACGGAGGGCAATTTTCCACGAAAAAACTACACGAAAACTGAAATACACGAAAACAGAGATACACGAAAACCGAGGGACCACTGTATCAGCGCACTTGTGCAAGAATATTAGACTCACCAGTTGATGTGTATTGGACATGTGGCGTGATTTGTTTACTTCCCTTTAACATCAGCAAAAATTGAAATTTCGCTTTCTTTGCGCTCAATTTCAAGGTATACTTGTTGTAAAACCAATCAAAATTATCTCTATTTCTGTAATATATCTTCCATTCTATCAAATGAGACCAAGAAAACGAGAATACTACAACCATAAATACCATATGAAAATAGACTGCAAAGTCGCTGTTTTGAACCAAAAATACGGTCAGTTTTTTTTTCATGCACTGTGTGCTGCAGGATTTTTTTTACTGCTCACATTGAGTGCGCAGACCCATTCTCTCGCATCTAGGGCCCACCAGCCTTTTCCCGCTTGATTTGAGGGTGCTAGACTTTATGCGTACTAGTACATCAAGAGTCGATAAGCTGGAGGCAGTGGAGATGTCATGTCTGAGGGCAATGTGTTGTGTGAATATAATGCAGAGAACCGTAGTTTGAGATTAGGAGGAGGTGTGGATTACCAAAACTATTATCCAGAGAGCTGAGGAGGGGTTATTGAGATGGTTTGGACATATAGAGAGGATGGAACAAAATAGAATGACTTGAGACTGTATAAATCTGTAGTGGAGGGAAGGCGGGGTAGGGGTTGGCCTAGAAAAGGTTGGAGGGAGGGGGTAAAGGAGGTTTTGTGTGCGAGGGGCTTGGACTTCCAGCAAGCATGCATGAGCGTGTTAGATAGGGGCGAATGGAGACAAATGGTTTTTAGGAGTTGATGTGCTGTTGGAGGTAGGCAAGGTAACATTTATGAAGGGTTTCAGGGAAACCGGCAGGCCGAACTTGATTTCCCGGGAAAAGGGAAGTACAGTGCCGGCACTCTGAAGGAGGGGTGTTAATGTTGCAGTTTTGTAGCTGTAGTGTGGGTATGCCCCTGGCAAGACTGATGGAGTGAATGATGATGAAAGTTTTTCTTTGTCGGGCCACCCTGCCTTGGTGGGAAACGGCCCAGTGTTAATAAAAAATAGTACATCTATAACCCTGGTGCGTAACACGACATACTAGTACGTCAAAACCCGGGAAATGGTTAATAACATAGAAACATGATATATACTCGAATGAATAAAATGTCATTACTTATGTCACGAGGGGTGTGGTTGTTGTTGGGTTTATAAGAGCCACTGACATAAGCTGTATAATGGTGTTAGTCACACTGAAACACCACTATTCACACTGAAACAGTGTAGATGGTACATAATTTATAAATAAGAAATATTTACACTTCCCTTTGGAGGAGATGCTCAGAGGGCGGCGATGATGTCAGTGGTCTATATACTCCAACAACATTGGGGGAGTTAGTTAGTGTTGTCCTTTTCTACGCAACCGCTAACTTACTTGCACATTTTATCGCTGGCTGGCGCTATACCCTTTTATCAACTCCTGCTGCTTTAGTAATACATATCGTAGAATCGTGAATCACTGAAAAAGGGCGACATTCTCCTCTCTTTTCCTCCTTCTCTTGGTACTTTGCTACGAGTTCTTTCTTGAATTCTATCGTTTTCTCTCATCGTTTTACCAAAAGGCTGGCACTAGAAGCTTTTTGAGCCCATGGTGGCTTATTTAGTAAGCTGCAAGCACAAAAAAGGGAATACAGTATTACAAATGTATCTTATGAACGCATGGGTTGATGGTCACTTGCGGAGAAACAATGCCAGACTGCCTCTGAATGGTGTGTGGTAGTGATGTATCGGGTATTTCATCCGCATCTGCGGAACATCCGACAAATTCTTTCATCCACATCCGCAGAACATCCGCACAATTCTTACATCCACATCCGCATCCGTAAATGAGAGACATCCGTATACACATCCGCATACGATATCTAAATTTTTCACATCCGATACATCCTAGTGTGGGGCTTTGTGTGCACACGGGCGGTGGAGGCCGCTTTTTGGACGCGTCCATACAACCAACAATCACAGGCAAAAACACAAACTGCGAGGCTATATTTTGACGAAAAGTTGCCAAAGGTGAAATCATGAAGCGCTAGGCCGCAAAACTCTAGGGTTCACTGTACTCTTTTTCCTCCGACTCCCCATCAATACTCCCTCTTCTGTTTTTAACTCTTAACTGTGGGAGACCGTGGAAAAAAATTCTGTGGGGGAAGATTTAAAAAAGTTCTTTTTCTTACAGTTCAATAGTTCATTTTTCTGAATCGAATAAGACTGAAATGACTGGAATCTGATAAAACTACGATTTTAGGGTGTGTTGAAGTCGGTGAAAAATTGCCACTAATGGGCAACAGTGGTGTTAAAGCACCAGTGATGTTTATATTTTTACAATTTAGTGACTGTATTATATGATTGTTTTTATGTTTTTTTAATTGCTTTTAATGTTTAACACTATACAGTGACCCTGGGTTAACGAAATTAATCCAGTCCAGGAGCTATTACTTAATCTGAAACTTTATCGGGAAACCTTATTTCCCATAAGAAATAATGTAAATACAATTAATTGCTCCACAAAAATAATCACTCAAAAAAAAAAATAACATTTACTTACCTTTATTGAAGAGTTGCAAGCATCTGAAGGTAGAGTTGCTGACAGGGGAGGGTGTTAATGGTTGGAAGGGAAATCCCCTCCAAAAGGACTTCAGGTAACAAGTCCCTCTCTGGGTACTCCTTTCTTTTCTTTTAATGCATGTGCTACACTCCCTGCATGCCTGCTACACTCCCTGCATGCCTGCTACACTCCCTGCATGCCTGCTACACTCCCTGCATGCCTGCTACACTCCCTGCATGCCTGCTACACTCCCTGCATGCCTGCTACACTCCCTGCATGTGCTACACTCCCTGCATGAATGCTACACTCCCTGCATGAATGCTACACTCCCTGCATGAATGCTACACTCCTGCATGAATGCTACACTCCCCGCATGAATGCTACACTCCTGCATGAATGCTACACTCTTTCATGAATGCTACACTAATCTGCATGAATGCTACACTATCTGCATGAATGCTAACTCCCTGCATGAATGCTACACTCCCTGCATGAATGCTACACTCCCTGCATGAATGCTACACTCCCTGCATGAATGCTACACTCCCTGCATGAATGCTACACTCACTCCATGAATGCTACACTCCCTCCATGAATGCTACCACTGGGGTGCCACTAGGAAGCTTCTTGGGCCCATGGTGACTTATTTCACAGTGACAATCACTAAACCACCAAAAAGAACCAAATATATTGGGAAACTTTGAAAGAGGGGCTAGGTAATGTTCTCTCAATGGTAAACAACGCTTTACTGGTGTCCCGCTTGCGCGGAGCAGGCGGACACGTCTAATACCTTTTGGTAACCGAGGGAAATTTTTTGCTAACCGATTCCCAAAAAGCTTACGTTTCCGAAACTTTCGTTAACGGGACCTTCGTTAACCGAGGTCCACTGTACTAGTTATTTTTATAAGAGATATGTTTCAGGTGTTTTACACTTCAAACATTTCTTCATTTGGAATAATTGGTATGTGTGTAAGGTATGTACGTATACAGTATAACTTTTTACTATTTTGGTCTTCGGTTGGTGTGTACAAGGAATACTTATATCATTACAATTGTTTAAGTGTAATACTACTCAAAACATGGAAATAAGTAATACTGATTGACTTTACTGGGTTATATATACTGTATATATATTTATAATTTTTATTTTACTATATTTTTTTTTCTGTTTTGGTCTTCTAAGGGTGTATAATGAATATGTGTAAA
>WNWK01024699.1:0-29392 GCA_009830355.1 Cherax destructor
TCAATCAGATAACTGCTGCAGCATACGGGCGCTGGCAAACCTAAGAATAGCTTCCAATACCTCACTAAGAATCATTCAAGACTCTGTATACCATATACGTCAGGCCCATACTGGAGTATGCAGCACCGGTTTGGAACCCACACCTGGTCAAGCACGTCAAGAAATTGAGAAAGTGCAAAGATTTGCAACAAGACTAGTCCCAGAGCTAAGGGGATTGTCCTACGAAGAAAGGTTAAGGGAAATCGGCCTGACGACACTAGAGGACAGGAGGGTTGGGGGAGACATGATAACGACATATAAAATACTGCGAGGAATAGATAAGGTGGACAGAGACAAGATGTTCCAGAGAGGGACACAGAAACAAGGGGTCATAATTGGAAGTTGAAGACTCCTATGAGTCAAAGGATGTTAGGAAGTATTTCTTCAGTCATAGAGTTGTCAGGAAGTGGAATAGCTTAGAAAGCGACATAGTGGAGGCAGGAACCATACATAGTTTTAAGACTAGGTTTGATAAAGCTCATGGAGCAGGGAGAGAGAGGACCTAGTAGCAATCAGTGAAGAGGCGGGGCCAGGAGCTATGACTCGACCCCTGCAACCACAAATAGGTGAGTACACACACACACACACACACACACACACACACACACACACACACACACACACACACAAGGTGAGTACACACACACAAGCACGTCAAGAAATTAGAGAAAGTGCAAAGGTTTGCGACAAGGCTAGTTCCACAGCTCAGGGGAATGCCATATGAAGAAAGGTTGAGGGAAATAGGACTAACAACACTGGAGGACAGAAGGGTTAGAGGAGACATGATAACGACATACAAAATACTGCAGGGAATCGACAAGGTAGTGACAGGATGTTCCAGAGAGGGAACACAGAAACAAGGGGACACAACTGGAAGCTGAAGACTCAGATGAGTCAAAGGGATGTTAGGAAGCACTTCTTCAGCCATAGAGTAGTTAGGAAGTGGAATAGTCTAGCGACTGATATAGTGGAGGCGGGAACCATACATAGTTTTAAGACAAGGTATGATAAAGCTCATGGAGCAGGGAGAGCAGAGACCCAGTAGCGGACAGAGAAGAGTCAGGGCCAGGAGCTGAGTCTCGACCCCTGCAACCTCAATTAGGTGAGTACAACGAGTCATGGTACGTGACGAGGTGTCAGAGTGGGCACCTGTGACGAGTGGGATTCCACAAGGGTCAGTCCTGGGACCGGTACTGTTTTTGGTATATGTGAATGACATAATGGAAGGGATAGACTCAGAAGTGTCCCTGTTTGCAGATGATGTGATGTTAATGAGAAGAATTAAATCAGTCGAGGATCAGGCAGGACTACAAAGAGACCTGGACAGGCTACAAGCCTGGTCAAGTATGGCTCCTTGAATTTAACCCTGCCAAATGTAAAGTCATGAAGATCGGGAAGGGCAAAGAAGACCGTAGACAGAGTATAGTCTAAGTGGCCAAAGACTGCAAACCTCACTCAAGCAAAAAGATCTTGGGGTGAGTATAACACCGAGCACATCTCCTGAGGCACACATTAATCAGATAACTGCTGCAGCATACGGCTGGCTGGCAAACCTAAGAATAGCGTTCCAATACCTCACTAAAGAATCATTCAAGACTCTGTACACCATATACGTCAGGCCCATACTGGAGTATGCAGCACCAGTTTGGAACCCACACCTGGTCAAGCACGTCAAGAAACTAGAGAAAGTGCAAAGGTTTGCAACAAGACTAGTCCCAGAGCTAAGGGATTGTCCTACTAAGAAAGGTTTAAGGGAAATCGGCCTGACGACACTAGAGGACAGGAGGATTAGGGGAGACATGATAACGACATATAAAATACTGCGAGGAATAGATAAGGTGGACAGAGACAAGATGTTCCAGAGAGGGGACACAGAAACAAGGGGTCACAATTGGAAGTTGAAGACTCCTATGAGTCAAAGAGATGTTAGGAAGTATTTCTTCAGTCATAGAGTAGTCAGGAAGTGGAATAGCCTAGAAAGTGACGTAGTGGAGGCAGGAACCATACATAGTTTTAAGACGAGGTTTGATAAACCTCATGGAGCAAGGAGAGAGATTACTTAGTAGCAATCAGTGAAGAGGCAGGGCCAGGAGCTATGAATCGACCCCTGCAATCACAAATAGGTGAGTACAAATAGGTGAGTACACACACACACACCGTTGATATTCGATCCATTGATGCAAATAATTCAGGTGTTGGCTGGTGCACCCTGGTCAGTGCGTCTTTATTTTATGTTATATTGTTATGTACTGTGAATGTTAACCAATATTATAACAATAATGTTGTGTTGTAATTTACTTCAGTATTTAAATGTATTATACCTTGAATTGTGTCCCACACAATTTTACTTCTTTTTTCTTAATGTTTATAATATAAATAATAGTTAACGTTAATGTTTAGGTGGTGTTTACGTTGTATCTGAACATTGTGTTGTTCATAACAATTACAAATAGTAAATTTCCATTTAAAATAACTGCTAACACAATTATTTTTCAGTTGGTAAAACTTTCTTAAAAGTTGTGGTGATTCATTATTTAACTAAAATCGTAGAGAAACTTGAGTCTTACGTAGCGGAAAAAGCCGTCCAAAAAGTATGGGATATAAGGATGACCTGGTATGGGATATAAGGATGACCTGGTATGGGATATAAGGATGACCTGGTATGGGATATAAGGATGACCTGGTATGGGATATAAGGATGGCCTGGTATGGGATATGAGGATGACCTGGTATGGGAAATAATGATAACCTTGTATGGGATATAAGGATGACCTGGTATGGGATATAAGGATGACCTGGTATGGGATATAAGGATAACCTTGTATGGGATATGAGGATGACCTGGTATGGGAAATAATGATAACCTTGTATGGGATATAAGGATGACTTAGTATGGGAAATAAGGATGACCTGATATGGGAAATAAGAATAGACTTGTATGGGAAATAAGGATAGCCTTGTATGGGAAATAAGGATAACCTTGTATGGGAAATAAGGATAGCCTCGTATGGGAAATAAGGATAACCTTGTATGGGATATAAGGATGACCTGGTATGGGAAAAAAGGAAAGCCTTGTATAGGATATAAGGATGACCTGGTATGGGAAATAAAGATAGCCTTGTATGGGATATAAGGATGACCTGGTATGGGAAATAAGGATAACCTTGTATGGGATATAAAGATGACCGGGTATGGGAAATAAGGATAGCCTTGTATGGGATATAAGGATGACCTGGTATGGGAAATAAGGATAACCTTGTATGGGATATAAGGATGACCTGGTATGGGAAATAAGGATGACCTTGTATGGGAAATAAGGATGACCTGGTATGGGAAATAATGATGACCTGATATGGGAAATAAGGATAACCTTGTATGGGATATAATGATGACCTGGTATGGAAAATAAGGATGACCTGGTATGGGAAATAAGGATAGCCTTGTATGGGATATAAAGATGACCTGGTATGGGAAATAAGGATAACCTTGTATGGGATATAAGGATGACCTGGTATGGGAAATAAGGATGACCTTGTATGGGAAATAAGGATGACCTGGTATGGGAAATAATGATGACCTGGTATGGGAAATAAGGATAACCTTGTATGGAATATAAGGATGACCTGGTATGGGAAATAAGGATGACCTGATATGGGAAATAAGGATAACCTTGTATGGAATATAAGGAAGCAGATCACATCAAACTCAAGACACAACACAATGGAACATTACAGCAACTTAAGCAACACACCTGAGCTGACCAACACAATGGAACATTACAGCAACTTTAACAACACACCTGAGCTGACCAACACAATGGAACATTACAGCAACTTAAGTAACACACCTGAGCTGACCAACACAATGGAACATTACAGCAACTTAAGCAACACACCTGAGCTGACCAACACAATGGAACATTACAGCAACTTAAGCAACACACCTGAGCTGACCAACACAATGGAACATTACAGCAACTAAGCAACACACCTGAGCTGACCAACACAATGGAACATTACAGCAACTTAAGCAACACACCTGAGCTGACCAACACAATGGAACATTACAGCAACTTAAGCAACACACCTGAGCTGACCAACACAATGGAACATTACAGCAACTTAGCAACATACCTGAGCTGACCAACACAATGGAACATTACAGCAACTTAAGCAACACACCTGAGCTGACCAACACAATGGAACATTACAGCAACTTAAGCAACACACCTGAGCTGACCAACACAATGGAACATTACAGCAACTTAAGCAACACACCTGAGCTGACCAACACAATGGAACATTACAGCAACTTAATCAATACACCTGAGCTGACCAACACAATGGAACATTACAGCAACTTAAGCAACACACCTGAGCTGACCAACACAATGGAACATTACAGCAACTTAAGCAACACACCTGAGCTGACCAACACAATGGAACATTACAGCAACTTAAGCAACACACCTGAGCTGACCAACACAATGGAACATTACAGCAACTTAAGCAACACACCTGAGCTGACCAACACAATGGAACATTACAGCAACTTAAGCAACACACCTGAGCTGACCAACACAATTCCTCACGAAACTGACAAAACTGTTTTTTCATCATAATATAATCTGGTGTATTGAACACTGGGAGCAAGAAGGAAACAAACAGTTTATTAACTCTCCATTACTACAAATCAACATCGACTCTCAAAATTTCAATTCAACTTTAACCATCCATCTCCACAACTCATTATCAACCATTCATTTCTACAACTCATCATCAACCTTCTCTTACCACATCTCAGCATAAATCATCCATCACCGCAATCCACCATCAACCATCCATTACCTCAACTCGTCGGCCATCCATCATCCTAACTCAAATCAAAAATCAATCACCACAACTGAACATCAACCATCTATAGGTTACAGATGGTTAATAGATGGTTATGACAGGGAAAACAGTTATCACCATATCACCCAAAATTAACCAGACAAACCGTACCTAATACCCACCAGTTAATCAGAAGTTACTCACACTGTGCTGAGGATTGCTCAACCACTTACTCACTACTTCAAAACTAAGATGTCTAAATTTCATTGTTTTAAATAGTACTAAATTGTAATACATCATATTGTAAATTGTTTTAAATTGTTCTATTGTAATACTGTAATCATTATAAACTAATTCAATAGTGTAATTATTCTCTACTAGACTTATCAAAGCCATGTATCATTACCTAATAGAATATTTAATTCTCTTGTACTCACTGTAACTTATCTAATGACTATATGAACTATTATTGCCTTCCTAATCTTAAGTTAATTTTAAGTTTACCCGAAATGCTCTGCTTACTAAGTGGCTTTTAGCATGTACACCCAACTACTATATTCCTCTGTACAACCATGTATCATGTACACCTAACTACTATATTCCTCTGTACAACCATGTATCATGTACACCTAACTACTATATTCATCTGTACAACCATGTATCATGTACACCTAACTACTATATTCCTCTGTACAACCATGTATCATGTACACTTAACTACTATATTCCTCTGTACAACCATGTATCATGTACACCTAACTACTATATTCATCTGTACAACCATGTATCATGTACACCTAACTACTATATTCCTCTGTACAACCATGTATCATGTACACCTAACTACTATATTCCTCTGTACAACCATGTATCATGTACACCTAACTACTATATTCCTCTGTACAACCATGTATCATGTACACCTAACTACTATATTCCTCTGTACAACCATGTATCATGTACACTTAACTACTATATTCCTCTGTACAACCATGTATCATGTACACTAACTACTATATTCCTCTGTACAACCATGTATCATGTACACCTAACTACTATATTCCTCTGTACAACCATGTATCATGTACACTAACTACTATATTCCTCTGTACAACCATGTATCATGTACACCTAACTACTATATTCCTCTGTACAACCATGTATCATGTACACCTAACTACTATATTCCTCTGTACAACCATGTATCATGTACACCTAACTACTATATTCCTCTGTACAACCATGTATCATGTACACCTAACTACTATATTCCTCTGTACAACCATGTATCATGTACACCTAACTACTATATTCCTCTGTACAACCATGTATCATGTACACTAACTACTATATTCCTCTGTACAACCATGTATCATGTACACCTAACTACTATATTCCTCTGTACAACCATGTATCATGTACACCTAACTACTATATTCCTCTGTACAACCATGTATCATGTACACTAACTACTATATTCCTCTGTACAACCATGTATCATGTACACCTAACTACTATATTCCTCTGTACAACCATGTATCATGTACACCTAACTACTATATTCCTCTGTACAACCATGTATCATGTACACCTAACTACTATATTCCTCTGTACAACCATGTATCATGTACACTAACTACATATTCCTCTGTACAACCATGTATCATGTACACCTAACTACTATATTCCTCTGTACAACCATGTATCATGTACACTAACTACTATATTCCTCTGTACAACCATGTATCATGTACACCTAACTACTATATTCCTCTGTACAACCATGTATCATGTACACCTACTACTATATTCCTCTGTACAACCATGTATCATGTACACTAACTACTATATTCCTCTGTACAACCATGTATCATGTACACTAACTACATATTCTCTGTACAACCATGTATCATGTACACCTAACTACTATATTCCTCTGTACAACCATGATATACACTAACTACTTATCTGACAACTGTATCGTAACTACTACTATATTCCTCTGTACAACCATGTATCATGTACACTACACTATATTCCGTCAACCTATATTCCTACTCGTACAACCATGTATCATGTACACCTAACTACTATATTCCTCTGTACAACCATGTATCATGTACACCTACTACTATATTCCTCTGTACAACCATGTATCATGTACACTAACTACTATATTCCTCTGTACAACCATGTATCATGTACACTAACTACATATTCCTCTGTACAACCATGTATCATGTACACTACTACTATATTCCTCTGTACAACCATGTATCACCGTACAACCAATCATGTAACTAACTATAATTCCTCTGTACAACCATGTATCATGTACACTAACTACTATATTCCTCTGTACAACCATGTATCATGTACACCTAACTACTATATTCCTCTGTACAACCATGTATCATGTACACCTAACTACTATATTCCTCTGTACAACCATGTATCATGTACACCTAACTACTATATTCCTCTGTACAACCATGTATCATGTACACCTAACTACTATATTCACATGATCATGTACAACACAATCCGTAAAAGATGTACACCTAACTACTATATTCCTCATGTACCCCAACCCAACATGTATCATGTACACCTAACTACTATATTCCTCTGTACAACAATGTACTCATGTAACTAAACTATATCCTCTGTACAACCATGTATCATGTACACCTAACTACTATATTCCTCTGTACAACCATGTATCATATACACCTAACTACTATATTCCTCTGTACAACCATGTATCATGTACACCTAACTACTATATTCCTCTGTACAACAATGTATCATGTCAAAATAAACTTCTTATTCATATTCTTAAAGGCAAGGGGAAATAAAAGAGGAACCAATCAAGATCAATGGAATACGACAGGAAAACCCGTCTAGAACGATCGATAATAACAGGAAAAAATGTTCAGAGTGACTGAATATGACAGACGAACATGTCCAGTGCGATGGAAAATGACAGGGGAAAAAGTTCAGAGTGATGGAAAATGACAAAAAACCTGTCCAGGTCGATCGAATATGACAAGAAAACCTGACCATGACTATGGAAAACGACATGATAAAACTGTTATTATCGGTGAAATATGACTATAAATCCCACCCAAAAGGATGGAATATGACATGAAAACCCGTCCAGAACAATGGAATACGACAGAGAAAACTGTCCAGGGTGATATAATATGACAGGGAAACACGTACACAGCAAAGGAATATGACAGGAAAACCCGTCCAGGATGTTTGAATAAGGATGGAAACCCTACCAGGGCGATGGAATATGAAAGGGAAACACATGTAGAACGATGGAATACAACAGGGAAACCTGACCAGAACGATGGAATAAGACAGGAAAACCTGACAAGAACGATGGAATATGATAGGGAAAACTGTCCAGAATGATGGAATATGACTGGAAAACCCATCAAAACGATGGGATATGAGAGGGAATCCCGTCCAGAGTGATGGAATATGAGAATGAATCACGTCCCGAACGATGGAATATGAGAAGGAATCCGTCCAGAACGATGGAATAGGAATGGGAAACCCATTCATGGCCATATAAAATGAGATGGAAGCCTGTCAAGAATGATAGAAAATGAATGGAAAACTTATCCAGGAATATGGAATATGAAAGTGAAACTCGACCAGTGCGATGGAATTTGATAGGAAAATCGTTTCGGAATGATGGAATATGACAGGGAAAACAGTTCTGGGCGATGGAAATTGACAGGAAAACCCCTCGATGGAAAAAGACAGAAAAATGTCTAGTTAGATTGAAAATGACAAGAAAGCTAATTAAGGGAGATGGAAAATGACATTGAAACCTGTCCAGGTCGGTGGATAATGAGTGGGAAACCTGTCCAGGTCGGTGGATAATGAGTGGGAAACCTGTCCAGGGCAACATAATACGACAGGGTAACCAGTCTAGGGCAAAGGAAAACTAGGGAAACACATCCCGGGCGATTAAAAAACAACAGGGAAATTCGTCTAGAACGATGGAAGATGACTGGAAAGCCCGTCTAGAACGATGGAATTGAACAGAGAAACCCGTCCAGAACGATGGAAAATGACTGATAAACAAGTTCATATCGATGGAAAATGACAAGGAAAATAGTCCAGGGCAATGGAGTATGTCATGGAAAATCGTCCCGGGCGATTTAATATGAAAAGGAAACTCTTTCAAAGCGATGAAAAATAACAAGAAAATATAAGAGAAAAACCCGTAAAGGAGATTGAAAATGACAGCGAAACCTGTCCAGGGTGATGGAATGTGACAAAAAAAAACCGTTCAGGGTAATGGAATATGACAGGGAAACCCGAATATACCCATGGAAAATGACACTGAAAAACGTATATAACGATGGAAAACGACATAAAAACAAGTCAAGGGCGATTGAAAATGACAAACAAAATGTCCAGGGAGATGGAAAATTACAGGGAAAACAGTTCAGGGTGATGGAAAGTGACACGGATACCAGTCCAGGGTGATGGAAAACTGTTCGTGGTGGTGAAATATGACAATGAAGCCAATCCAGAACGATGGAATATGACAGGGAAAACCGTACATGACGATGGAAAATGACAGGGAAACCTGTCCAGGGCAAGGAAATATGAGAGAGAAACCAGTTCAGATTGATTTAATATGACAGAAAAACAGTCATTTGCAATGGAAAATGACAGGGGAAGCTCTTGAAACTCGATGGAAAATGATAAGGACACCTGTCCAGTGTCATGGAATATGACAGAGAAACCTCTCTAGAGCCAAGTAAAATGACAAGAAAACCAGTCAAGGGAGATGGAATATGACAGAGTAACCTGTCCAGGGTGGTGGATAATGACAGGGATACCTGTCCAGGGCAATGGAATGCTACAAGAAAACGACAGGGAAACTCGTCCAGGACGATGGAATATGACAGCGAAACCAATCCAGACCTATGGAATGTGACAGGATAATCAGGTCAAAACAATGGAAAATGAGACGGAAACCCCTTCAGGGCGATGGAGAACGACAGAGAAACCCATCCAAAACGATGGAATATGACAGGAAAACCCATCCAGTGCGATGGAAAACGACATAGAAACCGGTCATGTGCGATGAAAAATGACAGGAAAAACACTTGAGGGAGATGAAATAACAAGGAAAATAGTTCAAGACAATGGAAAATGACAGGAAAAACTTCCATTGCGAAGGAAAATACAACTGCAAACAGATCAGTGTGATAAATGACAGGGAAACCAATCCAAATCGACGGAATATGAGGAAAACTCGTCCAAAACCATGGAAAATGGCACAAAAATATCCAGGGCGATAGAAAATGACAGGGAAATCAGTTCAGGGAAAATGAACATGGAAAGCAGTTCAAATAAATGGAAAATGACAGGGAAAAAGAGTCCAGGATGTTGGAAAACGACAGGTGAAAACAATTCAGGGCGATGGAAATTGACAGGAAAACATTCAAGATGAATGGAATATGACAGGAAAATTACTCTAGTTAGATTGAAAAAGACGAGAAAATTAATTAAGGGAGATGGAAAATAACAGAGAAACCTGTCCAGGGCGGTGGATAATGAAAGTGAAGCCAATCCAGGGCAATTGAATACGACAAGGAAACCCGTCTAGGGCAAAGGAAAACTATAGGGAAACACATCCCGGGCGATTAAAAAACAACAAGGAAATTCGTCTAGGGCGATGAAATATGGCAGGGAAACATGTCCAAAATGATGGAATACGACAGGGAAACTCGTCCAGAACGCTGGAATGTGACTGGGAAACCCGTTCAGAATGATTGAAAATTACAGATAAACATGTCCATAGCGATGGAAAATGGCAAGGAAAACAGTTCAGGGCAATGGAATATGACAGGAAAAACAGTTCAGGGCGATGGAACATGACAGGAAAACCAGTCTAGGGTAACGGAGAATGACATGCAAAATCGTCCCGGGCGATTTAATATGAAAAGGAAACCCGTCCAGCGATGGAAAATGACAGAGAAACCCTTCCACAGCAATGGAAAATGACAAGGAAACAAATCCAGGGTGATGGAATATGACAGGGAAACCCGTCAATGGCGATGGAATATGACAGGGAAACCTGTCCCCTGCGAGGAAATATAAGAGAGAAACAAGTTCAGAGTGATGGAATACGACAAGAAAACAGTCCATTGCAATGGAAAATGACAAGGAAAACCCCAGGAAACTCGATTGAAAATGACAGGAAAACTGGTTCTGGGCGATAGAAAATGACAAGGCAATCCATCCAGTGTGATGGAAAATTACAGGGAAAACTATTCAGGGCTATGTAATATGACAGGGAAACCCTTCCTGAAGGATGGAAAATGACAGAAAACATGTCCAGGGCGAATGAAAATGACACTGAAAACCGTTCAGGACAATGTAATATGACAGGGAAACCTGTCCGGAATGACAGAATATGACAGAAAAACATGTCCAGTGCAGATGAAAATGACAGGGGAAAAGTTCAGGGTGATGGAAAATGACGAAAGCCTGTCCAGGTCGATGGACTATGACGGAAAACCCCTCCAGAACGATGGAATATTAGAGAAAAAACATGTCGATGCGTTGGAAAATGACAGGGAAAACCGGCCATGGCGATGGAAAATGACAGGAAAAACAGTTCAGCGCAATGGAAAGTGACAAAGATGTCAATTCAGGGTAATAGATTATGACAGGGAAACCTGTTCATGACTACGGCAAACGACAGGATAAAACTGACCTTGGCGGTGAAATATGACTGTCAATCCCATACAGAGAAAATGAGAAAATGATAAAACAGTTCAGGAGGAATATAAAAAGGAAAACAATCACGATGGATGGAATATGGCAGGAAAACTCCTCGAGAATGACGGAAAATGACAGAAAAATAAGTCCAGGGCGATTGAAAATGAGAAGAAAACTGGTCAAGGGAGACGGAATATGACAGAGATACCTGTCCAGGGCGATGAATAATAAGAGGGAAACCCGTCCAGGACGATGGAAAATGACAGGTAAATCCGTCTAGGAAGAAGAAAAATGACATGGAAACCCATCCAAGCCGATGAAAAAAAATGACAGGGAAACCCATCAATAGTGATGGAATTTGACAGGAAAACATGTCCATTGTGAAGGAAAATGAAACGGAAAACCGAATATAACGATGGAAAATGACAGAAAACAAGTCCAGGGCGATTGAAAATTACAAAAAAAACATGTACAGGACAATAAAAATGACAGAGGAAACACCTCCAAGGGAATCAAATAGGACAGGGAAAACCGTCTTGGGAAATTTAGAAAGACAGAGAAACCCATCCATTGCGACAGAAAGTGACAGGGAAAACCGTACTAGGCGATGGAAAATGACAAGGAAATCTGTCCCGTGTCATGAAATATGACAGAGAAACCTCTCTATTGTGAAGGAATATGACTGGAAAACCCGTCCAAGGCGATGGAGTAACAGAGAAGAAATATGTGAAGGGCGAAGTAAAATGACAAGAAAACCAGTCAAGGGAGATGGAACATGAGAGAGAAACCTGATCAGGGTGGTGGATGATTAGAGGGATACCCATCCAGAGCAATGGAAAGCTACAAGAAAACCCGTCCCGAGGGATTGAAATTGACAGGGAAACTCGTCAAGGGCGATGAAATATGACAGCGAAACCCGTCCAGGACAACGGAAAATGACAGGGGAAACCAATCCAGACCGATGGAATATGACAAGATAATCTGTTTAAAAGAAACCCGTCAAAGATGATGGAAAACGACAGGAGAACTAATTCAGGGATATGGAATATGAAACGGAGCAGGGAGATCGAATATGACAGGAAAACCCGTCCAGAGATGGACTTTGACAGGGAAATCTGTCCACAGCGACAGAAATTGACAGGGGAACACCAATCCATAGCGGTGGAATATGAGAGGGAAACCCATGTAGAATGATCGAATATAGTAGTATACTTTTCTTCTGTGAAACTCAAAATAGCGGCGGTCACACCTAGGTGTGAAATTGAGGTGATTTTTACAATGAGGTGAGTTTTACAATGACACCATTATTTTTTAATTTACCCCTATGGAGGGTCAGAGATATGGTAACCCTTATGAGTAATATTATTTCCTCTCTAAATAAATTGAACTGAAGATCCCCCCTATAGTATTTCCTCTCTTTAAGTACAAGTTCAATCAAGCGAGCCCAGGTGAGGTGTGACGTCACGTGATGTTCACCCGTGACGTCACTGACTAACTAACAAGCTTAAACATGGGGAGAGTACAACAGGTTAACACTAATACACATTTTTTCATCATTTATTTATTTATTAATATACAAAGATACATTTTACAAATTTCATATACACTTTCCATGTTTCAGGTAACATAATAAAAAGATACATTTCCAGGTAACAGGTACATTACTCATAATCAACATAGGAAAAACATAACACGAATTAAGATTTAAAGTAACAAAAGAAGTCCTCATACGGGTAATACATTAAAAATTCTCATCTTCTTCTCTTGAAAAAATTCTGGGCATTTTGTTGAGGGTCTTCATCATGTGATATATAATACACTTCTGGGGGGGATGATGGGGGAGAGGCAGGTGGGTAGTTTATGGACGGAGAATTAACATCAGATAAACTCGATTGGGAATTGATCATAAAATATTCCATCTCACTTATCACAATAACATTCTTCATTGTGGGTAGAAGTCGCATTATCATTCGAGGTGGTAGGAGATGCGATATCGTTGATCGCAATCCCATGGGTAGGAGACACGACGGGGGAGACATCCATGTGAGGGTGAGGTGCGGTGTCAACTTCGTGGGGGGAGGGTAGGAGCCCCACTACCTCCGGTGGGCTCATCACTAAGAGATTCGTCAACTCGTCAATTATTTGCTGCTGACGTATCTGATTTTCACGGATATTTTCCAGCATCCTCATTATATCTGCACCTGGCAAAGATTTTTCAATATTAGAAGAATAAGATACACATTTTTCAACAAAAGATTTTTCAGTATTTAGAAGAATAAGGTACACACAATTTTCAATATTAGAAGAATAAGGTACACATTTTTCAAACAAAAGATTTTCAATAAAAGATTTTTTCAATATTAGAAAAATAAGGTACACTTACCATTTACTATAGATGGTCTATGTTGATTAATCCAACACGTACAGGAATGTTGTCTTCCTTCCTCATAGACACCTCCTACGGGATATTGGTTTGGGTTCATCCTGGCCTGGTGTGTCAGTGAACTTGGCCCTGGATGTGACCCAGTGCTCCCATTTATACCAGTGCTGCGAACTATGCCCCGCCTCTAATCGCCTCAGGGATCTACCCACTGTACGATAATTCTAATATTTTACACAAATTTTCATAATTCCACATTGATTTATTAGCAAATACACTTGTACATGGAGGCATATTGAAATGATCATATGCATATTTCATTATATATTGATCATTCTTTAATGTATTTATACTAAAATCTTTAAACAAATATGGTAAAATTTCCTTTACATTATAATTTGTTAATTTATGCACAAAATATATGGCGTATATCCCACATACCAGAGATTTTTCATGCTGAATCCTTCGATTAATACCATATACTAATTTTCTCTTATATATAATTTTCTCATATATATTCGTATAATGTTCCAAATCCATTAATCCAATGACCCATATTTTCATCTTGGTCATTCAATATATTTACGATAAATATTACCGGCTGATCCTCTATCCTCATATTAATTTCGGTTATATTATTTGAGGCAAAACACCCCATATATGTAGCATATCTTCCCGTATGATGTTTCAAGGCAATATTTATCTCTTCACAATTCATGGTCTATACTCGCGAATGCAATATTACTGATCTATTTTCATTTATATTTAAAATCGCATTAGTTTCACCAAACTTCAGACAAATTCTATTCTCACCTTTCGGTTTACCAAATGACATAACTATTCTCAAATTACCATTCTTCTCAACAGATATGGCATTCTTAACCTGTTCACTTGTCAGGTCAACACCTAATATAGTTCTGCCTTCGACAAAGGTCTTATATGTAATCAGATGATCAGTCTCCAAACCCAGAGATTTCAAGGTTGCATAATATAACCTACTCGCATGTGTAGGGAACTTACAATCAATATTAAGAATCATTTCTGAATTAATTGTTACTCCGAAATACGTCAAATCTTCATGTTGAAAATATAACGGATTAAAATTATAACCTCCATCATATGACTTCATGTCAACTAATATAATAAATAATTTATCGGGTATTACTTGACCCCAAGGATTAACCTAAACTATCCTAACCTAACCTAACCCAACCTATCAACACATATCCTAATCCAATTAACATTTAACCTAACCTGACCTAACAACACCTATCCTAATCCAATTATCATTTAACCTAACCTAACCCAACCTAACAACACCTAACCTAACCCAAATAACATTTTAACCTAACCTAACTTTACCTTCAAAACACTCTCATACATCATTTGAACACCTTCAACTAATACATGAGACAACAACAAACCTATACATGGCATAATCACAACTAAGACATACACTTCCAACTAAGACATAAGACATACACCTCCAACTAAAACATGACACATTACCAAAAACTAACACAGTCACCACCAACTAAGACATAAGACATACACCTCCAACTAAAACATGACACATTGCCAAAACTAACACAGACATACACCCTCCAAATAAGTCATGGAACATTACCAAAAACTAAGACATCACCAACTAAGACATGACACATTACCAAAACTAACACAGTCACCACCAACTAAGACATATCATGAACACACCCAACTAAGACATAATCACATTTTTTACAAAAATTTCCTCAAATCACTCAAAATCAACATTGAATACTCCCAAAACAACATCAAACTTTCGCTCAAAACATTCCCTCAAAACACTCTAACAAAGATCACTACTCACCTCCAACTCAGATATAACATGAACACAAAAATACATGAACATAAACCTAACACAAAACACACTTTCAAAAACACAAAACACCATTGACCACCAAAACACTCTAATACATCATTTGATCAACTTCAAAACACTCTAATACTATCAAAACACCTCTGAATACCACCAAAACACCACTGAATACACTTAAAACGCCATTGAATGCACCCAAAACACCATTGAACACCACCAAAACACCGCTGAATACACTCAAAATATTAAGATAACCTAACCTAAACTAACCTAACCTATCCTAACCTTCAAATCACTCTCACCTACCCTAACCTAACCCAACCTATCAAGACCTAACTTAACCTAACCTAAACAAAACACCACTGAATACACTCAAAACCTAACCTAACCTAACCTAAACTAACCTAACCTTCAAAACACTCTCTCCTATCCTAACCCAACCTAACAACAACACCTAACTTAACCTAACCTAAACTAACCTATCCTAACCTAACCTATCCTAACCTAACCCAACCTAACAACACCTAACCTGACCTAAACTATCCTAACCTAACCTAACTAACCTAACCTAAACTAATCTAACCTAACCTTCAAAACACTCTCATGCATCATTTGAATACCCCCAAAATACCATTGAATAATACCAAATCACCATTGAACACCTCCAAAAACACTATCAAACACCTTTGTATACTCCCAAAATACCAACCATTTGATTAATACCATAACAACATTTAACATTTTTACCAAACCTATCCTTACCCAACCTAACCTAACCTAAACTAACCTAATCTAACCTAACCTAACTAATCTAATCTAACCTAAACTAACCTTCAAAACACACTCATACATCATTTGAACACATTCAAAAACACTCTAATACTATCAAAACACCTCTGAATACCACCAAAACACCACTGAATACACTCAAAACGCCATTGAATGCACCCAAAACATCATTAAATACCCCCAAAACACCATTGAACACCTCCAAAAAACACTCTCAAACATCGTTTGAATTCCCCCAAAACACCACTGAATACTTCCAAATCACCATTGATTAGTCCCAAAACACCATCAAACATTCCCTCAATACATTTTTTATGATCACTCATCTCAAAACAACTAATTCACATAACACACTCAATTTTTATACACATCCCCACAAAACCTTATAACCAAAGTGATTACAAATTCTATAATCACTTCCAAATTACATTAGACCATTTCCAAAATTACATTGGAACACCTCCAAAAACACTCATGTATCATTGATTACTAGCAAAAACAACATTGAATACTGCCAAAACGCCATTGAATACTATAAAAAAAAACTTCATTGATTACTCCCAAATAACATTTGACATTTCTAACTCACCCGCCAAATTACATTCTCAATCACACACAAATGTGTGATTGAGAATTTCATCTCATCCACCAAACTACATACTCATCTACAAAACCACTATGATCATAGAAATCACTTATATCAAAAACACTAAGATCACAAATAGCTAAGACATACACATCCAACTCCCTCAAAACATTATAACCAAGATCACTATTACTATGATCACAGAACACACTCACATTTTTACACACATTTCCTCAGAACAACAACAAAAATCCATAAGATGACTTCCAAAGTCTTAAACATCACATAAATCACTCATTTTTATAAACATTCTCACAAAAAATTTCAAACCCGCCAACTCTGTATCATATTTGTCAATATCTAAGTACACTCACCTCACTTCCACCAACACATGACGTCACACTCCACGACCAGCGACTTCACAGATAGGGGCACCTCCCGTGACGTCACACTCCCACCTATGTTTACTTGGAGGGCAGTGATGTCACACCCAACCTACCTTTGTTTCAACCTATTGTACCTACAATATCTAAGAACACTATAACCAAATTCTATGACCCCACCACTAAGATCACAGAAAACACATTTTTATAAATATTCACACAAAATCACAACCACCAAATCCATATCATATTTACTAATATCTAAGATCACACACCTCAACACCGCTAACACGCATTTTATACCCCACTAACATACTCATTTTTATACCACATTAACACCCATTTACACACTATAACAAAGATGTTCACCAATTTCTATGTTCACTCATCCCAAATCCACTAATATCACAGAAAAACACCTATTTTATAAACATTCACACAAAAATCACGTCCACCAACACCATATCATGTTTTATCAATATCTAAGAACACTATAACAGAGACAATTACCCAAATTCTATGACCCCATACAAAATAAATGTTAATCATAAGACATATGAAGACCAAATTTTAAACAAAATGCATGAGCATTATACCAAAACCACTAAATCATGTACACTTATACCATAACAATCTATAATGCAAAACACTACTCAATCAACATTATGAACATTAAATCTGTTTACGAACACTTACGATATTTATAAAAATAATACAACTCACCCACCTTAATTTATGATATATTCACCAAAACATAAAACTGATTACACATTTCATTTCTCATCTATGCTACATATCACATTTTCTCACCCACATCACCCCTAAAACATCCTTCCTATACTCATCCTCGGATCACCAAGAGATATTTTAACCCGACAACCCCATCATGACGATAGGAGCCAGTGTAGGTGGTGTTAAGAGTGGGGGTGTAAGATGTAAGATGCCAGGGGAAAACTGTCCCTGGCGGTGAAATATGAAAGTAAAACCCGTCCATGGTGATGGAATATGACAGAGAAACCCGTCCAGAACGATGAAATATGAGAGGAAAACCTGTCTAGGACGATGGAATATGACAGGGAAACACGTCCATGGTGATGAAATATGACAGAGAAACACGTACAGGACGATGCAATATGACAGGGAAACCCATACAGAGCGATGGAAAATGACAGGGAAACCCGTCAAAAAATGGGAAATGACAGAAAAACATGTACAGGGCAAATTAAAAATAACAGGGAAACCAATCCACAGCGAAGGAAAATGAGAAGGAAACCCGTCAAGGACGATGGCAAATGACAGGGAAACTAGTCCAGGGATATGGAATATGAAAGGGAAACCCGACCAGGGAGATGGAACATGACAGGCAAACCTGTCTAGAGCGACGGAAAAAGACAAAGGAAAACCGTCCCTGGCGGTGGAATATGACAGAACGATGAAATATGACAGAGAAACCCGTCCAGAACGATGGCATATGACAGGGAAGCATGTCTAGAACGATGGAATATGACAAGGAAATACGTCCATGGTGATGGAATATGACAGAGAGACCCGTACAAAGCGATGAAAAATGACAAAAACCAGTTCAGGGTGATGAAAAATGACAGGGAAAACCGTTCGGGGCGATTGAAAATGACATGAAAACCTGTCCAGCATGTTTGAATATGACAGGGAAATCTTTCCAGGCCGATAGAAAATGACAGGGGAAACTGTCCTTGGCGGTGAAATATGACAGTGAGACCCATTCAGAAATATGGAATATGACAGGAAACCCGGTCCAAGCCAATGGAAAATGACAGGGAAACCCGACCATGGCGATGAAATATGACAGGGAAACCCGTCCAGGGCTTTGAAATATGATAGGGAACCCAATCCAGAGTGATGGAATATGATTGGAAAACCCCTCCAGAGCAATGGAACATGACAGGGAAACCCGTCCAGGGCGATGGAAATGAGGTGGAAAATGACAAGAAAACAGGCCTGGTCCAGTTCAACCCCGCCAAGAGCAAAGTTATGAAGGTCGGGGATGAGCAAAGAAGACCGCAGACAGAATAGTCTAGAGGGTCAGAGACTACAAACCTCACTCAAGGAAAAGGATCTTGTGATGAGTATAACACCGAACACATCTCCTGAGGCGCACATCAACCAAATAACTGCTGCGGGATACGGGCTAAGAATAACATTCCGACATCTCAGTAAGGATTCGTTCACGACTCTTTACACCGTGTACATCAGACCCATATTGGAGTATGTAGCACCAGCTTCAAACCCACACCTGGCCAAGCGCATCAAGAAATTAGAGAAAGTGCAAAGGAGGAGAGGTTAAGGAAAATAGGCTTGAGGACACTGGAGGACAGGAGGGACAGGGGCAACATGATAATAACATATAAACTACTGAGAGGAATCGACAAGGTGGACAGGGACAGGATGTTTCAGAGATGGAAGTTGAAGACTCAGATGAGTCACAGGGATGTTAGAAAGTATTTCTTCAGTCAAAGAATTGTTAGGAAGTGGAATAGTCTGGAAAAGGTAGGTGGTGGAGGCAGGATCCACACATAGCTTTAAGAAGAAGTATGATAAAGCTCACGGAGTAGGGAGTGACCTAGTAGCAACCAGTGAAGAGGCGGGGCCAGGAGCTATGAATCGACCCCTGCAACCACAATTAGGTGAGTACACACACACACACACACACACACACACACACACACACAAGCTTGCACACACACACACCTCTTGCCTTACCTCCATCTATCCTCCTCTGTTTCCGTATCCCAGCTGCCAGACTTGATCCGGATACCCTGTAGTTCGGATAAAGTCAAGACTGGCCGCTTCAGAGAGGAGAGGGACCCTACACCCCATGTGGCTGTGAGTTTGAGCTGCGGCTGTACGCTAGTGTGTACTCATACCAGCATTTACTTGTCCATTGTAAGTGAGTGGGTATTATTATTATTATTATTATAATTAAGGGGGAGCGCTAAACCCATAGGATTATGCAGCAAGTGAGTGGGTAGACGTGGCCAGCGACACTCAAGTTTCACTGTTTAGCGTTCGCTGTTTCGCTTATTTCCGGAGGCATTTCCTTTGTTTTATGAGTGTGTTTGTAGGGGAGTTCGCTCGTATTCTTTGATGGCGTGCATTAAGCCCCCAGCTTTTGTTTCTCACTGGGTGTTTCTCAGAGATGTGTGTGTCTATCTTCTACGAGACGGCAGATAAGCCATTCGCTGAACTATGTTATTCAAAATTTATTCATACTCCTTGTATATAGAGTCGCCTAGAATCCTATCCCCCTACGCAGAGAACAAATTCTTCATTATACAAATGACAGTGAATAACAATAATTACCTCATAAAATCGAATTGTAACCATCGTAGTAGCAAGTAGTGTTTATAGAAGAATAACGACGGAAAAAAAAATTCCCTCGGGAGAGTAATGATAAACAGGAATGCGAGGCTGACTGCCCCCTTCTCCCTCGACACCTACAAATGATGGTGCTGGCGACGTAATCCGTCAGATCACGAGGTAATTACAAGTACTGCCAATGACAAGGTCTAAAACTAAACAGGTCATAATTACGCCACGGAATCGGACACACTTTCTGGAGGCCCCTCAGGACTTTGATGTTTTTCCCAAATATTTTGCCCCCGCTCTATATTTTCTTCTGTTCATTCTATCTCTCTCTCTCTCTCTCTCTCTCTCTCTCTCTCTCTCTCTCTCTCTCTCTCTCTCTCTCTCTCTCTCTCTCTCTCTCTCTCTCTTCCTCTTTCTCTCGATCTCTCTTTCTGTCTCTGTCTGTCTGTCTGTCTGTCTGTCTGTCTGTCTGTCTGTCTGTCTCTCTCTCTCTCTCTCTCTCTCTCTCTTCTCTCTCTCTCTCTCTCTCTCTCTCTCTCTCTCTCTCGCTCGCTTTTGTGTGTTTGAACAGTGGAAATAAAAACGTGAAGTCGTGAGGGCTTGTTCAGTGTGAGTCAGACCGATTTCCCCCGTTTTTGTATCTGGCCATGATGACAATCCAGCCCAGGGCCCCATCCCTTACCCTTAGGGGGTTAAGGGCCTCCATCCTTTACCCTTAGGGGCTAAGGGATACATCTCTTATGTACGAAGATTATGAATTTTATCCCTTACCTTTAGAGGGCAAGGGATACAGTCCCTAAGGACAGAGTTACGGTACTCTGCTTCAGCCTTATAGTTTATGGGACTTATCCTCAGGGGGTAAATGAAAAGATGAAGGACCTGAGGGAAGAGAAAAAAAAATAAAATAAGATGTAAAGGAAAGATCCCAGCACGCACCAAGACGGTAGAGGGCATAGGACAATACATCATAACCATAATTTTTAAAGGGGTGGACCGGTGAGCCAGCGGAAGGCCTCGGTCAAACGACCAAAAGCTCCAGCGCCGGGTCATCATAAGACCCGCGTCAGGAAACACTTGTCCTGTTCCTGACAACCTTACCTAACGTAATATAAAGGAGGTACGAAAGAGAAGCTGGTGGAGAATCTTGTCCTTGACGTGTCACTATGACAAGAATATAAACAACGCAAGGAAAATTATAGTCCCCTTCTTTCTTTTCATCCTCTGTAGGTGATAACAAATCCACAAAAAAAAAGGCAATCAGAAATCTGAAATAAAATTAAATATGTATTGTTTACACATGACTCAGTGTGAGCCAGTGATCTATGCTGGAATCTTCGTGCGTAAAAACAGAAAGGAAATATGTGCTAAAGTTTGTACACTTTTTGTCACTGAGAGTAAACTGACCTGAGTGACTTAAGTCGACCTACATTTTGCCTGATCTTACTCTTATAAGCTTGAAAGAAACGATTTGGGTTGGACTTCGATTCCCTTCTAACCTCTACATTCTTTTCATGTGTATAAATAAACTGTTTAGAAAACCGACTCTAGGCTGACGGACTGATTACCTTAAACTCCTCCTCATCTTCCACCTTCCTCTGCACTGGACTGAAGAAGTCCCTGGCGGGCGAAACTTTTCCAGAATAAAGATACCCAAATGTTGCACAAGTATCGTCATTTAACATACTGTACATTTCCCTTCAAGGAATGCCGATGAAGGGCTCTAGATCCAAAAAGTGGGAGACATCCTTTCCTTCCTCAGATCGAACCTGATTATTTCCTATTTCAAGGCGTTGTATAACTCCTACGGTTTTAGCACTTTCCAGTTAATACAATAATAACACTAATAAAGAGGTTTCAGACGGGTCATTAAACTGCTATCATCAACTGCTTCCCAGAAGAGAAAAATTATTTAAAAAAAGAGAGAGCTAATGAAATGATAAAAGAGGATCTAAATGTCGCGCTGCCGACAAAATGATCATATGATAAAACTCTATAAGAGCGAAACGTCGTCCCAGTGAAAACTTCTTCTCTGTGTTGATTCTTTACAGACGACAAAGAACACCAAAACAGATGACGGTGGACTTAAGAATATCGAACACTCTAAGTTAACGTTCACATTGGATTTAATCACACTAAACTCTCTCACAATTTGCTTTTCTTTGGTGAAGTTTTCTTTGATGGGGGAAAATCTTCAGGTGAACTAATTTGATTAACAGAGCAGATATGACCACCACAGCAGCTATGACCACCACAGCAGCAATGACCACCACAGCAGCTATGACCACCACAGCAGCTATGACCACCACAGCAGCTATGACCACCACAGCAGCTATGACCACCACAGCAGCTATGACCACCACAGCAGCAATGACCACCACAGCAGCTATGACCACCACAGCAGCTATGACCACCACAGCAGCTATGACCACCACAGCAGCTATGACCACCACAGCAGCTCTGACCACCACAGCAACTGTGACCACCACAGCAACTGTGACCACCACAGCAGCTATGACCACCACAGCAGCTTGACCACCACAGCAGCAATGACCACCACAGCAGCTATGACCACCACAGCAGCTATGACCACCACAGCAGCTATGACCACCACAGCAGCTATGACCACCACAGCAACTCTGACCACCACAGCAACTCTGACCACCACAGCAACTCTGACCACCACAGCAGCTATGACCACCACAGCAGCTCTGACCACCACAGCAGCTATGACCACCACAGCAGCAATGACCACCACAGCAGCTCTGACCACCACAGCAGCTATGACCACCACAGCAGCTATGACCAAAACATCAGCTATGACCACCACAGCAGCTATGACCACCACAGCAGCTATGACCACCACAGCAACTCTGACCACCACAGCAACTCTGACCACCACAGCAACTCTGACCACCACAGCAGCTATGACCACCACAGCAGCTATGACCACCACAGCAGCAATGACCACCACAGCAGCTATGCCCACCACAGCAACTGTGACCACCACAGCAGCTCTGACCATCACAGCAGTTCTGACCACCACAGCAGCTATGACCACCACAGCAGCTATGACCACCACAGCAGCTATGACCACCACAACAGCTATGACCACCATAGCAGACATTACCACCACAGCAGCTATGACCACCACAGCAACTGTGACCACCACAGCAGCTATGACCACCATAGCAGACATTACCACCACAGCAGCTATGACCACCACAGCAACTGTGACCACCACAGCAGCTATGACCACCACAGCAACTGTGACCACCACAGCAGCTCTGACCACCACAGCAGCTATGACCACCACAGCAACTCTGACCATCACAGCAGCTCTGACCATCACAGCAGCTATGACCACCACAGCAGCTATGACCACCACATCAACTCTGACCACCACAACAGCTATGACCACCACAGCAGACATTACCACCACAGCAGCTATGACCACCACAGTAACTGTGACCACCACAGCAGCTCTGACCATCACAGCAGCTCTGACCACCATAGCAGCTATGATCACCACAGCAGTTCTGACCATCACAGCTCTGACCATCACAGCAGCTCTGACCACCACAGCAACTCTGACCACCACAGCAACTGTGACCACCACAGCAGCGCTGACCATCACAACAACTCTGACCAACACAGCAACTGTGACCACCACAGCAGCTCTGACCATCACAGCAGTTCTGACCACCACAGCAGCTATGACCACCACAGCAGCTATGACCACCACAGCAGCTATGACCACCACAGCAGCTATGACCACCATAGCAGACATTACCACCACAGCAGCTATGACCACCACAGCAACTGTGACCACCACAGCAGCTATGACCACCATAGCAGACATTACCACCACAGCAGCTATGACCACCACAGCAACTGTGACCACCACAGCAGCTATGACCACCACAGCAACTGTGACCACCACAGCAGCTCTGACCACCACAGCAGCTATGACCACCACAGCAACTCTGACCATCACAGCAGCTCTGACCATCACAGCAGCTATGACCACCACAGCAGCTATGACCACCACAGCAACTCTGACCACCACAGCAGCTATGACCACCACAGCAGACATTACCACCATAGCAGCTATGATCACCACAGCAGTTCTGACCATCACAGCTCTGACCATCACAGCAGCTCTGACCACCACAGCAACTCTGACCACCACAGCAACTGTGACCACCACAGCAGCGCTGACCATCACAACAACTCTGACCACCACAGCAACTGTGACCACCACAGCAGCTCTGACCATCACAGCAGCTCTGACCACCACAGCAGTGCTGACCATCACAGCTCTGACCACCACAGCAGCTCTGACCACCACAGCAGCTCTGACCATCACAGCAGCTCTGACTACCACAGCAACTCTGACTACCACAGCAGCTCTGACTACCACAGCAGCTCTGACAACCTCAGCAGCTCTGACTACCACAACAACTCTGACCACCACAGCAGCTATGACCACCACAGCAGCTATGACCACCACAACAGCTCTGATCACCACAGCAGCTTTGACCACCACAGCAGCTCTGACCATCACAGCTCTGACCATCACAGCCTGACCACCACAGCAACTGTGACCACCACAGCGGCTCTGACCATCACAGCAGCTCTGACTACCACAGCAACTGTGACCACCACAGCAGCTCTGACCACCACAGCAACTGTGACCACCACAGCAAATCTGACATCCACGGCAACTGTGACCACCACAGCAACTGTGACCATCATAGCAGCTCTGACCACCACAGCAACTCTGACCATCACAGCAGCTCTGACCACCACAGCAGCTCTGACCATCACAGCAGCTCTGACCATCACAGCAGTTCTGACCACCACAGCAGCTCTGACCACCACATCAGCTCTGACCATCACAGCAGCTCTGACCACCACAGCAGCTCTGACCACCCACAACAGCTCTGACCACCACAGCAGCTCTGACAACCACATCAGCTCTGACCACCACAGCAACTGTGACCACCACATCAACTGTGACCACCACAGCAACTGTGACCACCACAGCAACTCTGACCTCCACGGCAACTGTGACTACCACAGTAACTGTGACCACCACAGCAACTGTGACCACAGCAACTGTGACCACCACAGCAACTGTGACCACCACAGCAACTGTGACCATCACATCAACTGTGACCACAGAAAATGTGACCACAGCATCTGTGACCATCACATCAACTGTGACCACCACATCAACTGAGACCACAGCAACTGTGACCACCACATCAAATGTGACCACTCTTTGCTACAAGTGCAGCACAGTCTCTGCATCCACAAACACTTCAAATAGATCTAGTGCTTAGTTATGATTATAATAATTCAAATAGATCATATGTTTTTTTCAATATCACCAAACTGCAGTCTGGAACCCAGGAAACACCCGAGGCTTCGTTTTTAATACTTTAAATGCTTCACGAGCTCATTCTTAGAATGTAAATTAAAACTACATTGTTGATGCCAGGACTTTATGGTTAATTGGTTAGATTGGTTGGCTGGTTAATGGGGATTTAAAGCTTAGTGACGTCACGAGAGTCATTAAGGCTACATATAACCTGTTCCTCACCAGTTAAGAATTATTTATTCCCTCAAACAGTGATTAAAGTAAATTCTCATTATTTATACAAGAGATATACACCTCTGTGTGTTTATATCCAGTTGCTGTTATGGTGGTAAACTGTCTGTCATCTCGGTGAGGCGGAGAGCATAGGTTCGATTCATGGTCTCGGCAGAGAGTTGCTGATTTTTGTGTACAGTGTGTGTGTGTAGCAGTAGTAGTAGTAGTAGTAGTAGTGTAGTAGTAGTAGTAGTAGTAGTAGTAGTAGTAGTAGTAGTAGAAGTAAGTAGTTACTAGTTTTTGAAGGCACTTTTCGATAGACACTTGACCTGTTGTGTGTACTCACCTAGTTGTGGTTACTGGGGGTCGAGTCACAGCTCCTGGCCCCACCTCTTCACTGGATGCTACTCGGTCACTCTACCCGCTGTGTGCGTGTGTGTATGCGAGCGAGCGCGCTCGTTAAAAATAGCAGAATGAGGGAAGACTTCAAAACGAAACACAGAGAGAAAAAAACGGGGAAAAGAACCACGAGAAATAACAAAAAAAGAAAACGGACACACAAAGCGAACGAAGAGAGAAACATAAGCAAGGGGGGAAGGAACAAGAATAATAGATGGATGGGTCCATCTATCAGCCGAGAATGGGAAGTGATAGAAGAAATATGAATTACGAGTCTAATAAGTAATGAATGTGAAAATTATAAGAATTGTGTGGGTGATGGTGAGTGTGATGAATATGACAGGTATGACGAGTGTGGTGAACATGATAGGTATGGTGAGTGTGGTGAATATGACAGGTATGGTGAGTGTGGTGAATATGAGAGGTATGGTGAGTGTGAATGTGAGAGGTATGGTGAGTGTGGTGAATATGACAGGTATGGTGAGTGTGGTGAATATGACAGGTATGACGAGTGTGGTGAACATGATAGGTATGGTGAGTGTGGTGAATATGACAGGTATGGTGAGTGTGGTGAATGAGAGGTATGGTGAGTGTGGTGAATATGAGAGGTATGGTGAGTGTGGTGAATATGACAGGTATGGTGAGTGTGGTGAATATGACAGGTATGGTAAGTGTGGTGAATATGACAGGTATGGTGAGTGGTGAATATGACAGGTATGGTGAGTGGTGAATATAACTGGTGTGGTGAATATGAGAGGTATGGTGAGTGTGGTGAATATAATAGGTATGGTGAGCGTAGTGAATACGACAAGTATGGTGAATATGACAGGTGTTGTGAATGTGACATTTGGTGTGTGTGATTTTCTTATGAAAAAATAAGGTGGAATACGAGAGAATATGAAGAAAATGAGACATTTTCAGTAAGATAGCATGATGAGAAATACAACATGACATGATAATGACAACACAACACAACATTTTAATGACCGCACGTCATGTTAATGACATGACAGATCAACATTTTAATGACCACATGTAATGATTATGAGACCTTGACAATGACAGTCCATTTTAATGATGTCATGACATGATATTGACATCATGACAATAAAAGCATTGAGTGATAATGACAGCATAAACCTTGTAGATGAATGGTTCAGAGAACCGACAAGTTGATAAATTAGACACATATGCAACACTTGGGTATCTTTAATGAGGAAACGTTTCGCCACACAGTGGCTTCATCAGTCCATCCAAAGAAGAATCGTGAAGAACAGGAGGAGTTTGAGGTAATCAGTCCCTCAACCTTGAATCGATGTTGTCAGTCCATCAATCTTGAAAAGAATACAGCATATGTGCGAAGAAGTGGCTTATATACCGTAGGCAGGAGAGGTGCAGCAGTCGTAGGTGGTGTCACATTTGACCAATGTGGAAGTAGGTGGTGGCCAAGGGTGAAGAATTCCCTGTATTAAGATCCCAAGATGTTGCTGTGTCAGGCAGGATGTAGATACCCAAGTGTTGCATATGTGTCTAATTTATCATCATACACCTTGGAAGGGTTTCGAGAGTTTTCCTACTCAAGCAGCCCGGCCCTAGGCCAGGCTTGTCTGATCAACCAGACTGTTACTTCTGGAGGCCCGCTGGCCCTCATATCCATCACAGCCTGGTTGATTTGGCACTTGGCGGAGGTACATATCCAATTTCCTCTTCAAAACTACACTTTCTGATATATTGAAGAGAGTGCTAAACAGTATGGGCCCACGGATGTTAATACCTTGTTCTCTTATTGTGCCCACGCCCCACTCTCTCACTCCAATATATTATGCCAGTGAGCGTATTTGGGACGTATTTTGGACTTCGAGGCGTTCCCAGTAATTTAAATGCTTTATTGGCTCTGCGCAGTCCTTAAATAATGTTTGTATGTGTTCCAGCTCTGATATTTCTCCTGCCCTGAAAGAAGCCGTCAACAATGGACAAAACTCTAAGGAAGAGAGCAAAAGTGATTTGACACTATTTCCCTTGTTTTGAAAGTTCTTATTATCCACCCTGCCATGACTTGACAGTGACATGACACATTTCATTGTGTTTGTTTATTATTAAATTATTGTAAACGTATCAAAAATATATTTAGTTTGGGAAATAAATTAAATTGCGCTTGTTTAATAAGGTTAGGAATTTTCAAGATTCTTTTGGTGCAGAATTTTTAAATTTTAATTAACATAAATGAAAAAAATATTCTTTAAACAAAGAGAAAATTTTTAGAAAAGGGCTTAAATTTTAAAAATTCTTGCAATTGACCAGTTTTTCCTAATCGGCAGACAATATATATGTATTTTGTGTGTATGTGTGTGTGGTGTGTGTGTGTGTGTGTGTGTGTGGGTTTTGTGTGTGTGTTGTGTGTGTGGTGTGTGTGTGTGTGTGTT
>WNWK01024700.1:0-29390 GCA_009830355.1 Cherax destructor
AAATTGTCACCGAAATTCTCCTTGAAATTGTCACGAAAATCTCCTTGAAATTGTCACCGAAAATCTCCTTGAAATTGTCACCGAAATTCTCCTTGAAATTGTCACCGAAATTCTCCTTGAAATTGTCACCGAAATTCTCCTTGAAATTGTCAACGAAATTCTCCTTGAAATTTTCACCGAAATTCTCCTTGAAATTGTCACCGAAATTCTCCTTGAAATTGTCACCGAAATTCTCCTTGAAATTGTCACCGAAATTCACCTTGAAATTGTCACCGAAATTCACCTTGAAATTGTCACCGAAATTCTCCTTGAAATTGTCACCGAAATTCTCCTTGAAATTGTCACCGAAATTCTCCTTGAAATTGTCACCGAAATTCTCCTTGAAATTGTCACCGAAATTCTCCTTGAAATTGTCACCGAAATTCTCCTTGAAATTGTCACCGAAATTCTCCTTGAAATTGTCACCGAAATTCTTCTTGAAATTGTCACCGAAATTCTCCTTGAAATTGTCACCGAAATTCTCCTTGAAATTGTCACCGAAATTCTCCTTGAAATTGTCACCGAAATTCTTCTAGAAATTGTCACTGAAATTCTCCTTGAAATTGTCACCGAAATTCTCCTAGAAATTGTCACCGAAATTCTCCTTGAAATTGTCACCGAAATTCTCCTTGAAATTGTCACCGAAATTCTCCTTGAAATTGTCACCGAAATTCTCCTTGAAATTGTCACCGAAATTCTCCTTGAAATTGTCACCGAAATTCTCCTTGAAATTGTCACCGAAATTCTCCTTGAAATTGTCACTGAAATTCTCCTTGAAATTGTCACCGAAATTCTCCTAGAAATTGTCACCGAAATTCTCCTAGAAATTGTCACCGAAATTCTCCTTGAAATTTTTTTTTTTTTTATTAACACATCGGCCGATTCCCACCAAGGCAGGGTGGCCCGAAAAAGAAAAACTTTCATCATCATTCACTCCATCACTGTCTTGCCAGAGGGGTGCTTTACACTACAGTTATAAAAGTGCAACATTATCACCCCTCCTTCAGAGTGCAGACACTGTACTTCCCATCTCCAGGACTCAAGTCCAGCCTGCCGGTTTCCCTGAATCCCTTCATAAATGTTACTTTGCTCACACTCCAACAGCACGTCAAGTATTAAAAACCATATGCCTCCATTCACTCCTATCAAATACGCTCACACATGCTTGCTGGAAGTCCAAGCCCTTCGCCACAAAACTTCCTTTACCCCTCCTCCAACCTTTCCTAGGCCGACCCCTACCCCGCCTTCCCTCCACTACAGATTTATACACTCTCGAAGTCACTCTGTCTCGCTCCATTCTCTCTACATGTCCAAACCACCTCAACAACCCTCCTCAGCTCTCTGACAATCGTTTTGGTAATCCCGCACCTCCTCCTAATTTCCAAACTCCGAATTCTCTGCATTATATTCACACCACACATTGACCTCAGACATGACATCTCCACTGCCTCCAGCCTTCTCCTCGTTGCAACATTCATCACCCATGCTTCACACCCATATAAGAGCGTTGGTATAACTAAACTCTCATACATTCCCTTCTTTACTTCCATGGAAAGGAAGAAGAGGGGAGGAATGGGAAGAATGTGGTGAGTGGGGAGTAATTGAGTTCAGTTGAAGGAAGAACCAAGGTCCAATTCCACAAACCAAAAGCCTTTTTGCCACTGCAAGGAGCCCCCACCCCTTCCTTGAATAGGTAAATGTGTTCAGATACTTGAGAATGAACTTGTCAGCAGATGGGTCTAAGAAATACGAGGTGAACCATAGAACTGACGAAGGGAAAAAGGTGAATGGTGCATTAAAGTATCTGTGGAGACAGAGATCGTTATCCATGGAAGCATAAAAAGTGAATAATAATATAGTGATACCAACTCTCTTATATGGGTGTGAAGCATGAATGGTGAATGTTACAGCAAGGAAGAGGTTGGAGGAAATGTTGTGTGTGAGGGCAATGTATGGTGTAAATATTATGAAGAGAATTCATTGCTTGAAGATTAGGTGTGGGATTACTAAAGCATTTTCTAGAGTGCTGAGGAGGGTTTGTTGAGGTGGTTTGGATATTTAGAAAGTAGGGAACAAAATATGATGACTTGGAGGGTTTATAAATCTGTAGTGGAGGAATGGTGGAGTTGGGGTAGGGGCTTGGACTTCCAGTAAGAGTGTTAGAGCAGGTTAAATAGACGTGAATGGAAGCAAGTGGTTTTTATGACTTGATATGCTGTTGGAGTGTGAGCAAGGTAACATTTATGAAGAGATTCAGGGAAACCAGTTAGATGGACTTGAATCCTGGAGGTGGGATGTATAGTGCCTACACTCTGAAGGTGGGGTATACCTGGAGAGGGTTTTGGGGGTCAACTCCTCCATAACCGGGTCTGTGACCAGGCCTCATGGTGGATCAGGGCCTGATCAACTAGGCTGTGGGGGATACTTTGTAGCTTACAGCTGTAGTAACAGCACTTGTTTGGCAAGACAGTGATGGAGTAAGTGATGGCAGAAGAGTTTTTTCTTCTTCAAGTCAGGTTACCTGGGTGGGAGAGTGCCGGTGTGTTCAAATAATAATAAGTCATAATATTAATAATAAAGAATATAGAGGTAAATTAAGAAAGAAACAAAGCACTATCATTTACATAACAATTTTTAATACATTAAAATTCTATATTAAAATAAGTACATAGAGAAATGTATTAAAGTTAGATAAGGTGAGATCACATTAATAACAAACATGGGTGGAAAATGTCAACTTTCTCACCATTAAATAGTCCAAGTACATCACCTTAACATATAAATTGACAATAACATTGTTGGCAAGACCAAACTTAATAAATTGCTTCAACAATAAAAAGTATGGGTGGAGAAAGTAATATTTGTAAGCATAAAATTCAGCATGTAAATCATCACCTTAACATATAAACAATACCAGTGTCTGCAAGATGCAACTTAAAAACTTCCTGATACCACAACAAAAAAGTGTAACTGGAAAAGTAAAAATTCTAGACACAAAATACACCAAGTAGTACATCACTTGAGCAGTAAAATAAATTGTCATTACCATTTTCTACAAGACAAAACTTAACTTGTTGCAAACCTTCATAAAATGATTTGTGGAGAATATATTAGCTTCCAGGTGAAAATAGTAATAGCCTGGCTGATCAAACATTCATCCAAGAAGCCAGAATTATTTCATTTTTGAGGAAACACTAAACCTGTAAAGGTCATACAATGCCTAGGAAATGGGACTCATTATCCTTTCATACAAAAACAAAAAAATAATGTAACTCAAAAATATAGTTTACCTCAAGATTAATTATTATATTCAAGAGCAAGTGTTAAATCAGTATGGGTCATACAGTCCCTGGAAAATATGAGGGGGTTTACCTGGAGTTTACCTGGAGAGGGTTTTGGGGTCAACGCCCTGCGGCCAGGTCTGAGACCAGGCCTCATGGTGGATCAGGGTCTGATCAACCAGGCTGTTACTGCTGGTCGCACACAAACGGACATACAAACCACAGCCCGGTTGGTCAGGTACTGATTTTATGTGCCTGTCCAATGCCTTCTTGAAGACAGCCTGGGGTCTATTGGTAATCCCCCTAATGTATGCTGGGTGGCAGTTGAACAGTCTTGGGCCCCGGACACTTATGTTGTCCCTCAGTGTACTTGTGGTGCCCCTGCTTTTCATCGAGGGAATGTTGCATCTCCTGCTGAGTCTTTTGCTTTCATAGGGAGTGATTTTTGTGAGCAGATTTGGTACCAATCCCTCCAGGACCTTCCAAGAGTATATTATCATGTATCTCTCTCGCCTGCATTCCAGGGAATACAGATCAAGGACCTTCAACCATTCCCAGTAATTTAGGTGCTTTATCATACTTGTGTGTGCTGTGAAAGTTCTTTGTACACTCTCCAGGTCTGCAATGTCACCAGCCTTGAAGGGGGCTGTTAGTGTACATGAGTATTCCAGCCTAGAGAGAACAAGTGATTTGAAGAGTGTCATCATGGGCATGACGTCCCTAGTTTTGCAGGTTCTCATTATCCATCCTATCATTTTTCTAGCCGATGAGGTAGATACATTGTTGTGGTCTTTAAAGGCGAGATCCTTCACATTTCTTTTTTGCTCTATTGTATGGTTAGAATTTGTTGTATACCTTGATACATTTTTTATTTCCTTAAGTTTTCCATATCTGAGTAGTTGAAATTTCTCCTCGTTGAACTTCATGTTGTTTTGAGTGGCCCATTTGAAGATTTAGTTGATGTCAGCTTGGAGTTTTGCAGTGTCTTCAAAGGAGGTCACTACCATGGCAATCCGGGTGTCATCCGCAAAGGAATACACAGAGCTATAGCTTACATCTCTGTCAATGTCAGAAATGAGGATGAGGAATAGAATGGGAATGAGTATTGTGCCTTGTGGAACAAAGCTTTTCATCGTGGCTACCTGGGACTTTACTCTGTTTACTATTACTCTTTGTGTTCTATTTGTCAGGAAGTTATAGATCCATCTACCAACTTTTCCTGTTATTCCTTTATCACGCATTTTGTGTGCTATTACACCATGGTTACACTTGTCGAAAGCTTTTGCAAAGTCTGTGTATACTACATCTGTATTTTGTTTATCCTCAACAGCATCCAGGACCCTGTCATAGTGGTCCAGGAGCTGGGACAGGCAGGAGCGACCTTCTCTAAACCCATGTTGCCCTGGGTTGTGTAATTGATGGGTATCTAGGTGGTTGGCGATCTTGCTTCTTAGAACCCTTTCAAAGATTTTTATGATATGGGATGTTAGTGCTATCGGTCTGTAGTTCTTTGCAATTGTTTTACTGCCACCCTCATGGAGTGGGGCTATGTCTGTTGTTTTTAATGTGTGTGGGATGACCCCTGTGTCCATGCTCCCTCTCCATAGAACACTGAAGGCACACGACAGGGGCTTCTTGCAATTCTTGATGAACATAGAGTTCCATGAGTCTGGGCCTGGGGCAGAGTGCATGGGCATGTCATTTATTGTCTTTTCAAAGTCTTGTGGAGTTAGGATAATATCCGAGATTTTTGAGATGACCAAATTTTGGGTTTCGTTCATAAAGAATTCATTTGGATTGTCGACCCTTAGTCTTAGCAGCGGCTCACTGAACACTGAGTCATATTGGGACATTAATATCTCACTCATTTCTTGCCTGATTTATGTCCCATCCTGCCTAAGCAGAGGCCCAATACTGGATGTTGTTTTTTCCCTTAGATTTGGCATAAGAGAAGAAGTATTTTGTTTGTTTTTTCAATTTCCTTTATGGCTTTTAGTTCTTCCTGAGATTCTTGTCTCCTGTAAGATTCCTTCAGTTTAAGATCAATATTTGCAATTTCATTGACCAGTGCCTCTCTACGTATTTCAGATATATTGGCCCCTATCAGCAGCTTTGTGACTCTTCGCCTTCGTCTGCATAGGGTGCCTCTCTCTCTTATCCAAGATATGGTACTATGTTCCACAACCAGCTCTCCTTACCCTATATCACTCACTCATTTACCCATACCTCACCTATGGAATCTGCGCATGGGGCTCTACATCAATAACTCATCTCAGACCACTAATAACACAACAAAAGGCAGCAGTTAGAATGATAACAAATTCACACTCCAGACAACATACTCCACCAATATTCAAAAACCTAAACTTACTCACCATACAAGACATCCATACTTTTTACTGTGCCTATTACATACATAGAACACTCTATGCAAATATTAACCCACCACTCAAACTTCTCCTTACCAATTTTAACAGGACACATGACCATAACACTAGACACAGATCACTCCTCGATGTTCCCTGTGTCCATCTAACACTATGTAAAAACTCAATGCATATAAAAGGCACGAAAATTTGGAATTCATTACCTGTCATTGCCAAAGAAACCCTGCCTGTATCCCAATTCAAAACGATGCTAAAAAATCACCTTCTCACCCAAAGCTAAATGCTCAATATCAAACATTCTCAACTAAGTAGAATAATCACTTAATGTAAAAACCTGACTAATCACTTAAATGTAAAAACCTGTTATGAATAATACATACTAAGCTAACTATTACCATAACATTTACATTATAATGACCACGTAAACTGTAACTGCAATGCAACTAATTGTTTTAAATTGTTATCTCACTCAATTAGTTGCATTGCTACAATTAATTGATATGTTCAACTTATATTCAAACTTTATAACTTAGATACGCAATTATACTAATTTTATAAATTGTCAACCATAACTTTTTACCATGTAGTCTAGAATAAAGTAGTCTTAAGAATGCCCGCAATGCACAGCATATTAAGGGCTTTTGGCATGTACATCTCATTAAGAAATATATCTTGTCTACCATGTATCATTGTACCATGTCTCAATAAAGTATTATTATTATTATTATTATTATTATTATTATAATGTGTCTTGAGCAGATCTCAAGAACCACAGAGTTCACTTTTTCTAGGCAACTGTTTGGATCCGTGTTGTTCAGGATATCTTCCCAGCATGTTTCATTTAGGACATGGTTGACTTGATCCCATAGTATGTTTTTGTTATTAAAATTGAATTTTGTTTAGAGACCTTCCTGACTGATCACATTTTGCTGGTCAGGAGTCCTGTGCATACATGTCTGTACCTCTTTTATGTTGTGTTTGATACGGTTATATTCCGTATCAGATCGTCGTCGTTAGTGAAGATGAGGTCCAGCATATTTTCTAGTCTTGTAGGCTCTAATATTTGCTGGTTTAAGGTGAATTTGGCGCAGAGATTTAATAGTTCATGTGTGTGTGAATTTTCATCTGTGCTGCCTCCTGGGGTGATCTCTGCTAAAGCATTGTTTGCTATACTCCTCCATTTTATGTGTCTCAAATTGGTTGGTAGACAGCAACCACCCAGGGAGGTACTACCGTCCTACCAAATGAGTGTGAAACATAAGCCTGTAATTTGTTTTGCATGATGGTAGGATTGCTGTTGTCTTTTTTTTCTGTCTCATAAACATGCAAGGTTGCAGGTATGTCTTGCTACTTCTACTTACACTTAGGTAACACTACACACCTTAACAAAACACACCCAGCATCCTTAAATCCATTAACAAAAGGCACCAATATGAAAAACAATACAGAAGGGGTCTAATAACCAGAGAACAATCCAAACGCTACTCATCAATCCTTACCAGCCTGATAAGGAGATCAAAAAAATTGTATTATGAGAACAGACTCCAGAACATAAAATGTGATATGAAAAAGACCTGGAAGACCCTATCTGCAATTCTAGGAAATAATAAGATAGCGAAAAACAACACCATCAAATTATCAAGAGCAGATGAACCCCTACTCTCACCTACTGAGACAGCAAACAGACTTAATGTTTTCTTCTCCACCATAGGAAAGAATCTAGCGAGTAAAATCCCAAGCTCAAACACCCGTCCAACAGACTACCTCACAAACACCTACCCTAATACGCTATTCCTAGCTCCTACCAACCCAATTGAAGTCTCGCTCATAATCAACACCCTTAATTCAAGGCATTACACAATTCCAATCGCCAGCCACCACTGATACTAAAGGCAACCCACGTAGAGCGTAGATCAAGTCCTCCTTGACAAACTCTGCCTTGCACCTACGACTAGACACTGTGGACATGTATACACCCACAAAACAAACCTGAATATCCCCCCACCGTGGTCCCTCGGTTTTCGCCGAAAATTCGTTCCAGAATGCTGCTCAAGTGCCATTACCGAACGAATTTACTTCCTTAAGAAATAATGTCACGTAGGTTAGTCTATTTCAGACCCCCAAAAATACACTTGCAACAGCACTTACGAAAATACACTTACATAAATGTTCGAGTTTGGAGATGCACGAAAACAGAGGGACCACTGTACAAGCATATACAGTGGTACCTCTACTTACGAACAGCTCCCAACTGAAACAATTATGTAAGTGTATTTTTGTAGGTGCCTTTGTAAGTGTATTTTTGGGGGTCTGAAATGGATTAACCTAATTTTCATTATTTCTTATGGGAAAAATTCCTTCGGTATCGGCACTTGAATAGCCGACTGGAACGAATTTTGCTTGTAAGTAGAGGTACCACTGTATATACTAATCCATCTGGGTTTTTCTTCTATTTTTCTTCCTAGTTCTTGTTATTTTTTTTTATTTCTGCTTATCTCCACGGGGAAGTGGAACAGAATTATTCCTCTGTAAGCTATGCGTGTCGTAGGAGGCAACTGAATGCCGGGAGCAATGGGCTAGTAACCTCTTCTCCTGTATAAATTACTAAAAACAAGATAAGGAAAAACTTCATAAAATTGGGATGTTTGAATGTGCGTGGATGTAGTGCAGATGATAAGAAAGAGATGATTGCTAATGTTATGAATGAAAAGAAGTTGGATGTCCTAGCCCTAAGCGAAACAAAGCTGAAGGGGGTAGGCGAGTTTCAGTGGGGAGAAATAAATGGGATTAAGTCAGAAGTATCTGAGAGAGTTAGAGCTAAGGAAGGGGTAGCAATAATGTTGAAGAATCAGTTATGGAGAGAGAAGAGGGAACATAAATGAATAAATTCAAGGATTATGTGGATTAAAATAAGGGTCGGATGTGAAAAGTGGGTCATGATAAGTGTGTATGCACCTGGAGAAGACAGGAGTGTAGAGGAGAGAGAGAGATTTTGGGAGATGTTAAGCGAGTGTGTAGGAACTTTTGAGCCAAATGAGAGAGTAATCGTGGTAGGGGACCTAAATGCAAAAGTAGGAGAAGCGTTTAGAGAGGGTGTGGTAGGTAAGTTTGGGGTACCAGGTGTAAATGATAATGGGGAGCATTTGATTGAACTTTGTATAGAAAGGGGTTTGGTTATAGGTAACACATATTTTAAGAAAAAGAGGATAAATAAGTATACAAGATATGATGTAGGGCGAAATGACAGTAGTTTGTTGGACTACATATTGGTAGATAAAAGACTGTTGGGTAGACTTCAGGATGTACATGTTTATAGAGGGGCCACAGATATATCAGATCACATTTTAGTTGTAGCTACAGTGAGAGTAAAAGGTAGATGGGATACAAGGAGAATGGAAACAGCAAGTAAGAGAGAAGTGAAGATTTATAAACTAAAGGAGGAGGCGGTTAGGGTAAGATATACACAACTGTTGGAAGACAGATGGGCTAGTGAGAGTATAGGCAGTGGGGTAGAAGAGGTATGGGGTAAGTTTAAGAATATAGTGCTAGAGTGTTCAGTAGAAATTTGTGGTTATGAGAAAGTGGGTGCAGGAGGGAAGAAGAGCAATTGGTGGAATGATGATGTAAAGAGAGTAGTAAGAGAGAAAAAGTTAGCAATTGAGAGGTTTTTACAAAGTAGAAGTGATGCAAGGATGGAGGAGTATATGGAGAGAAAAAGAGAGGTTAAGAGAGTGGTAAAGCAGTGTAAAAAGAGAGCAAATGAGAGGATGGGTGAGATGTTATCAACAAATTTTGTTGAAAATAAGAAAAAGTTTTGGAGTGAGAAAGCCTAGGGAAAAAATGGATTTGTCAGTTAAAAATAGGAGAGGAGAGATATTATATGGAGAGTTAGAGGTATCGTGAAGATGGAGGGAATATTTTGAGGAATTGTTAAATGTTGATGAAGATAGGGAAGCTGTGATTTTGTGTATAGGACAAGGAGGAATAACATCTTATAGGAGTGAGGAAGAACCAGTTGTGAGTGTGGGGGAAGTTTGTGAGGCAGTGAGTAGAATGAAAGTGGGTAAAGCAGCTGGGATTGATGGGATAGAGAGAGAAATGTTAAAGGCAGGTGGGGATATAGTTTTAGAGTGGTTAGTTTTTATTTAACCCTTAAACTGTCTACACGTAGATATACGTTCACTCGCGAAAGTGACCGAACGTATATCTACGTTTTATTTTACATTTGTTCAAATTTAGTGCAATAGGCCTGAGTCGCCTAGACATGAGAGAATGGGTCTGCGCCCTCAGTGTGCGCAGTATGAAAAAAATCGGGGACACCAGGGTACCGCATGGTAGCCCCAGTTAGTTTCAGCTCCATCTTGGGTCAACATCATGGCACACCCCCGTGATTCACTCACGCCTCGTCATATTAACACTCTACTATTCTCGGAAAGTGATAGAGAACGCGAGCTTAGTGGATTTGACAGTGATATAGCCACTAATAATCAAGGAATTAGTGAAACTATTGATGACAACCCAGATGACCCTCAGCCCATCACCTCTGGGGTGGCCAGTGTGGCCATACCAGACCCTGAGCCCAGCACATCTGGTGTGGCCAGTGTGGCCACAGACCCTCAGCCCAGCACCTCTGGGGTTTCTAGTGTTACTACCCAAAGGCAGCTCCGCAAGAAAATTAGCATTTTCCATGTGTTATGATAGTGACGATAGTGAAGGTGATATAAGTGACGATGATGAAATCGATTTTATGCCCATAGACGATTCGTCGAGTGACAGTGATTATCATTATTCCCCAGTGAAACGTACTTATGGGCGTCATTACCTACGTTCAGGCAGTGTGCCATATGCAGTCAGAGGCAAGGGTCGTGGCAGTTCACGATCCAAAACCCCAGCCACTGATAGTGAAAGTGATAATGAAGGAGAGTATGCTGGGATGGAGGAAGAGGAGGTGGGTGGCATGGTGCCTGGACCTCGTGGCGCGGTGTGTGGACAGACAAAGGACCACGAGGCACCCTCTCAATCATGTGCTGGCCCCACTCCGTCCCTCCTGCTCCCCACGTCCCATACCACAGGTCCACCCTGCACCATCTGATCGTGAATGGAAGTGGACTGAACATACACCATTCGTGCCACATCCTTTCAATTTTGATGGCAGTGGAAGTGGCATCATGCCACACTGTCCCATCACAAATGAGTCTACAGAGTTAGACTATTTTCAACTATACTTTGATGAGCCAATAATGAACCTGATTGTTACTCAGACCAACCTGTACTACCAGTATACAATAAACCATGCAGATTTTTCAGAATCGTCACGGCTGCGCAGGTGGAAAGATACAACTGTGGCTGAAATGTATTTATTCCTTGGCACTGTCATGCTTATGCCACACACATATAAGAACAATATAGCAAACTACTGGTCCACAGACCACTTCATTAGCACTCCAGTCTTCCGTGACCTCCTTCCCTGCAACAGATTCCTTCTGTTGCTGAGAATGTTGCACTTCTCAGATAGGAATACACCAAACCGAAATGACCTCCTCTACAAAATCCGGGAATTGTTTATGTATCTCAAGCAAAAATTCAGTGCCTACTTTTATCCATTCAAGAACATTGTTGTTGATGAGTCCTTGATTCTGTTCAAGGGACGACTGTCATTCAAACAATATATACCAAGCAAACGTAATCGCTTTGGTATAAAACTGTTTGTTATATGTGACTGTGAGACTGGAAAAAGTGTGTTGTGTGTGCTTACAGTACACAGCGACCCCAAGTGCGAAAAGACACACGATTCATGTGTCAGCAATGTGGAGTGGCACTCTGTATGAATCCATGCTTCTTCAAGTATCATACAGTGGTGGACTTCTAGAAGCATAAATAGGACCTGTAAATACCTTGTATATATATGTAAACAATAGTAAGTGATTGAACCAGGTGTACAAATTTATTTATCAGTGTGAACATGTGTGTTTGTGACAGTATGATTACTAATTCAGTAACAAATATTTTTGTCTAAACAAGAATTGGCAATGAAATGAATAGATCTGCATCAAAACATTATTATCATAGGATGAAAACAACAGAAAATGGAAAAAAATGGAAAAAAACGATAAATGTTTCTTGTTTCTGCAAGCGGCAGTGCTCCATTTTGCCGACACCACATCATTTAGCACCAACTTCACGGGCTTATATTTCGGTAAGTACTGGCCCTAAAATGTTTTTTTTTTTAGCCTATCCTATTTATAAAAATGTGCTCTTCATTTTTAGAAAAAAAAAACGATTTTTTTTATTTTTCAAAATATTCGGTCACTTTCGCGAGTGAACGTATATCTACGTGTGGACAGTTTAAGGGTTAATAAATGTATGGAAGAGGGTAAGGCATCTAGGGATTGGCAGAGAGCATGCATAGTTCCTTTATATAAAGGCAAAGGGGACAAAAGAGAGTGTAAAAATTATAGGGGAATAAGTCTGTTGAGTATACCTGGTAAAGTGTATGGTAGAGTTATTATTGAAAGAATTAGAAGTAAGACGGAGAGCAGGACAGCGGATGAACAAGGAGGCTTTAGGAAGGGTAGGGGGTGTGTAGACCAAGTGTTTGCAGTGAAACATATATGTGAACAATATTTAGATAAAGAAGCAAATACAAAGTGGGAGTTGTCACAGTTGCTTTTTGCTGATGACACTGTGCTTTTGGGAGATTCTGAAGAGAAGCTGCAGAGGTTGGTGGATGAATTTGGTAGGGTGTGTAAAAGAAGAAAATTGAAAGTGAATATAGGAAAGAGTAAGGTGATGAGGATAACAAAAAGAATAGGTGACGAAAGATTGGATATCAGATTGGAGGGAGAGAGTATGGAGGAGGTGAATGTATTCAGATATTTGGGAGTGGACATGTCGGCGGATGGGTCTATGAAGGATGAGGTGAATCATAGAATTGATGAGGGAAAAGGGTGAGTGGAGCACTTCGGAGTCTGTGGAGACAAAGAACCTTGTCCATGGAAGTAAAGAGGGAATGTATGAGAGTATAGTTATACCAACGCTCTTATATGGGTGTGAAGCATGGGTGATGAATGTTGCAACGAGGAGAAGGCTGGAGGCAGTGGAGATGTCATGTCTGAGGTCAATGTGTGGTGTGAATATAATGCAGAGAATTCGGAGTTTGGAAATTAGGAGGAGGTGCGGGATTACCAAACGATTGTCCAGAGAGCTGAGGAGGGGTTGTTGAGGTGGTTTGGACATGTAGAGAGAATGGAACGAGACAGAGTGACTTCGAGTGTATAAATCTGTAGTGGAGGGAAGGCGGGGTAGGGTCGGCCTAAGAAAGGTTGGAGGGAGGGGTAAAGGAAGTTTTGTGTGCGAGGGCTTGGACTTCCAGCAAGCATGTGTGAGCGTATTTGATAGGAGTGAATGGAGGCATATGGTTTTAATACTTGACGTGCTGTTGGAGTGTGAGCAAAGTAACATTTATGAAGGGATTCAGGGAAACCGGCAGGCCGGACTTGAGTTCTGGAGATGGGAAGTGCAGTGCCGGCACTCTGAAGGAGGGGTGTTAATGTTGCAGTTTTATAACTGTAGTGTAAAGCACCCTTCTGGCAAGACAGTGATGGAGTGAATGATGATGAAAGTTTTTCTTTTTTGGGCCACCCTGCCTTGGTGGGAATCGGCCGATGTGTTAATAAAAAAAAAATATTTAGATAAGGGTAAAGAGGTGTTTGTGGCATTTATGGATTTGGAAAAAGCATATGATAGGGTGGATAGGGGGGCAACGTGGCAGATGTTGCAAATGTATGGAATAGGAGGTAAGTTATTGAAAGCGGTGAAAAGTTTTTACGAGGATAGTGAGGCACAGGTTAGAGTATGTAGGCGAGAGGGAGATTATTTCCCAGTAAAAGTAGGCCTTAGACAGGGATGTGTAATGTCACCTTGGTTTTGGTCATCTGACCGAGGCCTTCCGCTGGCTTATATACACTGGTCAACAATTTTTGAAAAGTTGTATGCTTCTTAAATGGGATTAGTCAATTCTTATGAATTTTCATGTCCTGAATTAATATATTTATAGATGGAGTTGTAAGAGAAGTGAATGCTCGGGTGTTGGCAAGAGGTGTGGGGTTAAAAGATAAAGAACCTAACACAAAGTGGGAGTTGTCACAGTTGCTCTTTGCTGATGACACTGTGCTTTTGGGGATTCTGAAGAGAAGTTGCAGAGGTTGGTGGATGAGTTTGGTAGGGTATGTAAAAGAAGGAAATTAAAAGTGAATATAGGAAAAAGTAAGGTGATGAGGATAACAAAAATTAGATAATGGAAGATTGGATATCAGATTGGAGGAGATTAAGAGTATTTTTTATAACTGGCGATTCCAGGCAGGTGGAACTTTTGTATTCTATTGCTTGCAGGCTCATAGTATAATGCACTTGCACCTCTTCAGAGTCGGACTGTCATTCGCTCAACTGCGTTCTGATCTATAAGTATCTCCTCAAGCGCAAGTATAACATGCCATCCAAATAGCCCATGCTGTAGTCAAGCTCCAACCCTTACCCCACCTCTGTGAATGTTCAGATTTTGGATGGATGTAGAGATGAAGAAGGATGAGGTGAACTAAATTAGGAAGGTGAGGCACTGAGGAGCTTGTGGAGACAGAACTTTATCCATGAAAGCAAGAGGGAATGTATGAGAGTATAGTTATACCAACAGTCTTGTATGGGTGTGAGACATGGGTTGTGAATGTTGCAACAAGGAGAAGGCTGGAAGCAGTGGAGATGTCATGTCTGAGGGCAATGTGTGGTGTGAATATAATGTAGAGAATCCATAGTTTGGAGATTAGGAGGAGGTGTGGGATTACCAAAACTATTATTTAGAGAGCTGAGGAGGGGTTGTTGAGATGGTTTGGGCATATAGAGAGGATGGAGCAAAATAGAATGACTTCGAGAGTGTATAAATCTGTAGTGGAGGGAAGGCGGGGTAGTGGTCGGCCTAGAAAAGGTTAGAGGGAGGGGGTAAGGGAGGTTTTGTGTGCGAGGGGCTTGGACTTCCAGCAAGTGTGTGTGAGCGTGTTAGATAGGAGCGAATGGAGACAAATGTTTTTAGGACTTGACGTGCTGTTGGAGTGTAGGCAAGGTAACATTTATGAAGGGTTTCAGGGAAACCGGCAGGCCGGACTTGATTCCTGGAGATGGGAAGTACAGTGCCGGCACTCTGAAGGAGGGGTGTTAATGTTGCAGTTTTGTAGCTGTAGTGTAAGCACACCTCTGGCAAGAAGTGATGGAGTGAATGATGAAAGTTTTTCTTTGTCGGTCCACCCTGCCTTGGTGGGAAACGGCCGATGTGTTAATAATAAAAATAAAAAAAAAGTAAGATGTTTGGGGTAGGAGTTGGGAATTGCTGGGAAGTTGCATCTGGAGGCTTGTATACCACCACAATGACAAGGTTTTTATTTTCTATCTTTGCCGCCAAAACTTCAACTACATCATTTGAGGTGTTTAGTACGTAGTTCTGAGCAAATAAGCAACTCTGTGAAGTACAGGCCAACCCCCCTTGTTGCCTGTTTAGTCTGTCGCATCTGAATAGGTTATAACCTGGGATCCATATTTCGTTGTCATAATGATCCTTTATGTGGGTCTCTGTGAATGCTGCAAACATTGCATTTGACTCTGTGAGCAGTCCCTTGATGTAAGGAATTTTGTTGTTTTTTGATAGCTTTAGACCCTGTATGTTTGCAAAGACAAATGTCGTTATATTGGTGGAATTTAGGGGGGTTTTATTTGCCGGCTCTAATATCAGGGTGGAGGGTATTCATATCTGATCCAAGGATGGTGAGGGATAACTCTAATTCCTTGGATTAAGAGCATATTACCAGCATCAAGGCAATCATTCTTAAAATGAATTTTATAATGAATGAACTCTCATGTGTTGTATTAGATTAGATCTCTGTGAAAAGTCTTTTAGACATACAGAACACTGATATGGTTTTTCTTGTGTATGAACTTTCATGTGTTGTATTAGATATGATTTACGTGAAAAGTCTTTTAGACATTCAGAACACTGATATGGTTTTTCTTGTGTATGAACTCTCATGTGTTCTATTAGGGATGATCTATGTGAAAAGTCTTTTAGACATTCAGAACACTGATACGGTTTTTCTTGTGAATGCACTCTCATGTGTCGTATTAGATGTGATCTATCTGAAAAGTCTTTTAGACATTCAGAACACTGATATGGTTTTTCTTGTGAATGAACTCTCATGTGTCGTATTAGGGATGATCTTAGTGAAAAGTCTTTTAGACATTCAGAACACTGATATGGTTTTTCTTGTGTATGAACTCTTGTGTGTTGTATTAGATTTGATTTACGTGAAAAGTCTTTTAGACATTGAGAACACGGATATGTTTGTTTCCTTGAAGAAACTCTAATGTATTGCATCTTATTGTTTGGCATAAAAGTCATTTAAGTCCTTAACACCTTCACTATTGTGACTCACAAAATTAAAAGTGCTGAGTGTCACAAATTTTCAAATGGTAAAGAATGTTTTTCTCAAGTTGTGACAACACAAATGCAACATCTGATGGAAAACTAAGAGAATTATTCAGACACAACTATATGCAGCAGCAATTTGGCCTATTTTACATCCTATTTTAGCCTATTTCAATAATTAAGCTGATCCAGTTCCTAGCCAACATACCTACTGTTCTATCAATTATGCACAGGAAACCAACCATTCAATTATTTTAAGGTAATTTGACTAATTTTACAAATTCAAAAAATTCTAATTTCAAAACAGAGTTCAAAATAAAGAGAGGGTAACTTCCCCAAGCAGCTGGATCTGTTTAACAGAAATTATTGGAGAAACCAGAAGTGAGAACCGTGCAGTGCCAAAGTCTGGAGATGAGCAAGAAGATGAAGCCTCCATGTTGTCTCAGACTCTCTCTCTTCAGGTTGAAACACTGCCTCTGAAACACAAATATTAGAATAGTGATGGTTATGTTATGTTAGGTAGCTGACTTTTACTACCAGGTGAGGAGAGAGTAATGATCAGAATGAACTAGAGGTTGTGGACTGTATTATGATAATAGTTGAGTATAGATTGGTGATGATGCTCGATGAACATTAATACATAATACAGTAGGAGAACAGATTAATGAAGATGCTGAAAAACACTGTAAACATTCCAGCCACTCAAACAATTTTGCCTCAGTTTAGTATGTCCCCTGTGGCTTCTATATATTACCATAATTCTCTGAGTACTAAAATATAACCATCCCAATAATTGAAGCAGACCTACTGAAAACATGTAAAAGACATGTAGGCACTAGGGAGGATCCTACCCTTCTTTATGGAAACTGACTATAATCAAATATTTCTGTCACTTTGACCTCTACTTCAAGCTACTTCCAGTTTGAAACCAACCAAAATCCTCTCCTCACTAGTAAGTCTTTCCATTCTATCAATTAACACAAAGAAACAGCCAATAAAACCATACAAACAACCCTAGAAATTCACCACAAAGTTGTTACATTAAATCAAACACAAGGTCAGTGGTTTACTTTCTCAGGTACACTGTGCACACTGTCCTGATTCAGTCTCTCACCTCAGGTACACTGTGCACACTGTCCTGACTCAGTCTCTCACCTCAGGTACACTGTGCACACTGTCCTGACTCAGTCTCTCACCTCAGGTACACTGTGCACACTGTCCTGACTTAGTCTCTCACCTCAGGTACACTGTGCACACTGTCCTGACTCAGTCTCTCACCTCAGGTACACTGTGCACACTGTCCTGACTCAGTCTCTCACCTCAGATACACTGTGCACACTGTCCTGACTCAGTCTCTCACCTCAGGTACACTGTGCACACTGTCCTGACTCAGTCTCTCACCTCAGGTACACTGTGCACACTGTCCTGACTCAGTCTCTCACCTCAGGTACACTGTGCACACTGTCCTGACTCAGTCTCTCACCTCAGATACACTGTGCACACTGTCCTGACTCAGTCTCTCACCTCAGGTACACTGTGCACACTGTCCTGACTCAGTTCAATTAGTAAATCATCAACATTGTAAAAATATCCTATATCTCTGTGAATAATTGTTCAAAATTGTATTAATCCAATAGTTAGTAAGAATCATTAATTTTTATTTTTATTTTATTAACACATCGGCCGATTCCCACCAAGGCAGGGTTGCCCAAAAAAGAAAATCTTTCATCATCATTCACTCCATCACTGTCTTGCCAGAGGGGTGCTTTACACTACAGTTATAAAACTGCAACATTAACACCCCTCCTTCAGAGTGCATACACTGTACTTCCCATCTCCAGGACTCAAGTCCAGCCTGCCGGTTTCCCTGAATCCCTTCATAAATGTTACTTTGCTCACACTCCAACAGCACGTCAAGTATTAAAAACCATTTGTCTCCATTCACTCCTATCAAATATGCTCACGCATGCTTGCTGGAAGTCCAAGCCCCTCGCACACAAAACCTCCTTTACCCCCTCCCTCCAACCTTTCCTAGGCCGACCCCTACCCCGCCTTCCCTCCACTACAGATTTATACACTCTCGAAGTCACTCTGTCTCGTTCCATTTTCTCTACATGTCCGAACCACCTCAACAACCCCTCCTCAGCTCTCTGGATAATAGTTTTGGTAATCCCGCACCTCCTCCTAATTTCCAAACTCCGAATTCTCTGCATTATATTCACACCACACATTGACCTCAGACATGATATCTCCACTGCCTCCAGCCTTCTCCTCATTTCAACATTCATCACCCATGCTTCACACCCATATAAGAGTGTTGGTATAACTATACTCTCATACATTCCCCTCTTTACTTCCATGGACAAAGTTCTTTGTCTCCACAGACTCCGAAGTGCTCCACTCACCCTTTTCCCCTCATCAATTCTATGATTCACCTCATCCTTCATAGACCCATCTGCTGACATGTCCACTCCCAAATATCTGAATACATTCACCTCCTCCATACTCTCTCCCTCAAATCTGATATCCACTCTTTCATCACCTAATCTTTTTGTTATCCTCATCATCTTACTCTTTCCTATATTCACTTTCAATTTTCTTCTTTTACACACCCTACCAAATTCATCCACCAACCTCTGCAACTTCTCTTCAGAATCTCCCAAAAGCACAGTGTCATCAGCAAAAAGCAACTGTGACAACTCCCACTTTGTATTTGATTCTTTATCTTTTAACCCCACACCTCTTGCCAAGACCTCGCATTCACTTCTCTTACAACCCCATCTATAAATATATTGAACAACCATGGTGACATCACACATCCTTGTCTAAGGCCCACTTTTACTGGGAAATAGTCCCCCTCCCTCCTACACACTCTAACCTGAGCCTCACTATCCTCATAAAAACTCTTCACTGCTTTCAGTAACCTACCTCCTATTCCATACACCTGCAACATCTGCCACATTGCCCCCTATCCACCCTATCATAAGCCTTTTCCAAATCCATAAATGCCACAAAAACCTCTTTACCCTTATCTAAATACTGTTCACCTATATGTTTCACTGTAAACACTTGGTCTACACACCCCCTACCTTTCCTAAAGCCCCCTTGTTCATCTGCTATCCTGCTTTCTGTCTTACTCTTAATTCTTTCAATAATAACTCTACCATACACTTTACCAGGTACACTCAACAAACTTATTCCCCTATAATTTTTGCACTCTCTTTTGTCCCCTTTGCCTTTATACAAAGGAACAATACATGCTCTTTGCCAATCCCTAGGTACCTTACTCTCTTCCATACATTTATTAAATAATAGCACCAACCACTCCAAAACTATATCCCCACCTGCTTTTAACATTTCTATCTTAATCCCATCAATCCCAGCTGCCTAGTATCATATTATTAAATTTAGCATAATCCATTGTTCTTAAGTCTAGTTATAGAATCACACTAAATCTTATGATTACAGGCAATGATCCTGACATCAACCTATTATTAAATGACTTACATGATTCCAATAGCAACTGTAATTACTACACAGAAGATCAAGCAAAGACATTGCTCAGAGCCAACAATAACATAACTATCTTTAATTATAATGTTAGATCTTTGAGCAAACATTTTGATGACCTCACAGCACTACTCCAATCCCTACAGACCAATATATCAATCATTACACTCACTGAGACCTGGCTAAAGCCTGGTATTACAGATGTCTATGCCATTCCAGGTTACACAGCCATACACAACGAGGGGGTGGAATAGCTATATATTACTCGGAACAACTTGAATGTATCAATAACTCTTGCACAAGGGATGAGCATGGAGAATATATTATAGCTAAATTTAAATCAAAAGACCAGCAAAAACCCTCCACAGTGATAAACATCTACAGATTACCACAGTCAAACATTCACCACTTTAGTGAAAAATTAGGAAACCTGATAACTGATGCACACATGAACAAAGACCATTTGCTACTCACAGGAGATTTCAACATAAATCTCCTACATGACCAGGACCCACAGGTAACCGAATTCACAAACACTATGAGCAACTGCTTATTACTACCAACAATATCAAAACCTACAAGAATCTCTGAGACTAGTATCTTATTATTAGACCACATCTGAACTAACACTATATCCCCTCTAAAATCAGGCATAATCACAGACAACACCACAGACCACTACCCTACCTTTCTCATAACCAACCTAGGTAAACTGCCCCAAGATATTACAAAAGTTACCTTCAGACTACATAACGAGTCAGCTGTTAATAACTTTATAACAACTATGATTAACATCGACTGGCATAATGAGATAGAAACATATTCAGACATTAATGAATGTATCAAGAACTTCCTTAAAAAATAACACTATCTCTATAACAAACATTGCCCTAAAAAAACTAAACAGATCACTGCTAAGAGACTTAACAGTCCCTGGCTAACACCCAGCATCCTTAAATCCATTAACAAAAAACACCAATATGAAAAAAACAGTACAGAAGGGGTCAAATAACCAGAGAACAATCCAAGCGCTACTCGTCAATCCTTACCAGCCTGAAAAGAAGGTCAAAAAATTTGTATTATGAGAACAGACTACATAACATAAAAGGTGATATGAAAAAGACCTGGAAAACCCTATCTGAAATTCTAGGAAATAAAAAGATATCCAAAATTAAAACTATTAAATTAACAAAACCAGATGAACCCCTACTCCCACCAGCTGAAACAGCAAACAGACTTAATAATTTCTTCTCCACAATAGGAAGGAATCTAGCGAGTAAGATCCCAAGCTCAAACACCTGTCCTTCAGACTACCTCACTAACACGTACCCAAATACACTATTCTTAGCTCCAACCAACCCAATAGAAGTCTCGCTCATCATCAACACCCTTAAAAATAAGGCAGGTGACATAAATAGTGACATAAATAGCTTCCCAGGTACTGTCACCAATTACTGCAGCACTCTTTAACAAATCCATTGAATCCTCCACCTTCCCATCAATTCTCAAAATAGCGAGGGTCACCCCGATCCACAAAGGAGGAGATCAAGCAGACTTGAATAATTATAGACCAATATCTAATTTAAATCTGCTCTCTAAAATCTTTGAGAAATTAATTCATAGGCAGATCTATTCCTACCTCGTCTCACACAACATACTCAACCCCTGTCAGTTTGGATTCAGGACAAACAAAAACACTAATGATGCTATTATACACATGCTAGAGCTTATATACACCGCTCTTGAGAAAAAAGAATTCCCACTGGGAATCTTCATTTATTTACGTAAAGCTTTTGATACAGTTGACCATGACTTACTGCTCACAGAATTAGCTCACTATGGTATAAGAGGGCACTCACTCAACTACCTAAAATCATACCTTAGTAATAGAAGCCAATATGTGTACACAAATGGAGCTAACTCTTCTATGCAACAAATTAAAGTTGGTGTCCCGCAAGGAAGAGTCCTGGGACCACTCCTCTTCCTCATTTACATCAATGACCTACCGAATGCATCACAGCTACTCAAACCCATATTATTTGCAGATGACACTACATATGTCTTCTCTCACCCAAACCCAGTCATACTGGCCAACACTGTGAATTACAGAAAATATCTACCTGGATGAAAACTAATAAGCTTACTCTCAATACTGACAAAACCTTTTTCATTCAGTTTGGAAACAGAGCTTCAAATGTCCCACTTAATATAACACTAAATGGATCACCCATCACAAGACTCACAGAGGGAAAATTCCTAGGAATCCACCTTGACAGTAGCCTCAAATTCCAAATACACACATACAACAAATTTCCCAAAAAATTTCAAAGACAGTAGGTATACTATCAAAGATACGCTATTATGTGCCTCAATCAGCTCTCCTTGCTCTGTATCATTCACTCATCTACCCTTATCTCACCTATGGAATTTGTGCATGGGGATCAACAACATTAAATCACCTTAGACCAGTCATAACCCAGGAAAAAGCAGCAGTAAGAATGATAACAAATTCCCACTCTAGACAGCATACTCCGCCAATATTCGAAAGTCTAAAACTACTCACTGTAAAGAACATTCACACTTATTCTTGTGCCTACTACATACATAGAACTCTACACTCATATATAAACCCTCCACTCAAAATTCTCCTCACCAATTTTAACAGGACCCATGACCATAACACAAGACACAGATCACTTTTTGATATACCCAGAGTCCATAAGGGCTCTGGTGGTCTGGTGGCTCTCGCTTCACACGGCGAGGGCCTGGGTTCGATTCCCAGCTAGGGCAGAAACATTGGGCGTGTTTCTTTACACCTGTTGTCTATGTTCCCCATCAGTAAAATGGGTACCTGGGTGTTAGTCGACTGGTGTGAGTCGCATCCTAGGACACTGACCTAATCTGCCCGAAATGCTCAGCATAACAAGGGACTTTCTATATAGTAGTATGTCACTGATGTCAGCTAGGCCTGTATATCATGTACATGTACTTGTAGTAAATAAAGATATTATTATTATTATTATTATATCACCCTGTGTAAAAACTCTATGCACATAAAGGGCCCCAAAATCTGGAATTCATTACCAGAAAATATTAAAACAACCTTGCCTGAACATCAATTTAAGACTCTTCTCAAAAACCACTTACTCACCCTAAACTAAATACTCTTATTGTAAACTACTTTCAACAATGCTCAGTGTTATTTACCCATAATAAAAGTGCTATACAGTGGAACCTCTACTTACGAGTTTAATCCATTCCAGGAGCTTGCTCGTAACTGGATTTGCTCGTTTGCAGAGTCAATTTTCCTCATTTAAATTAAATGAAATGGAATTAATCCGTTCCAGTGGAATTCCAGGCTCCACAAAATACTTCAATAATTTCCCAAATATCAACTCTATGGCTTATTTATCTATCACAATTCATCTAATAAGACGTAATAAACAATATTAATAACATAGATACATGATATATACATACACTAGAATGAATGAAATATTACGTATGTGAGTAGTGTTAGGGGAGGTGGAGTCAGTGGCCATTGTTGTTGTTGCTCCTGGCATACCTTCCCATGCTTTTATAACAGAAAACTGAGTGTTTGTTAGGCAAACTCCATTAGATCGTCGTTTTTCTATCGCTTAATGGCTTAATTGCTACACTCTCAATGGTACACTCTTAATGGTACACTCATAATACTACACCTAGTTTGTGTTTATGTATGATTTCCTGCTTTAATTCCATGGAAATCATCCACATTTTCTTCTTATCACTGTCCTTTGCACTTGCTTTCTTAAGACCCATGGTTAGAAAGAAAAAATGTCGCAAAATAACTGCATGAAACGTAATGAAAACACAAAAATTTCCCAGTGGAATTCCAGGCACCACAAAACACTTAAATAATTTCCCTAATATCAACTCTACGGCTTATTTATCTATCACAATTCATCTAATATGACATAATAAACAATATTAATAACATAGAAACATGACACAGTAGACCCCCGAGTTACGAGCACCTCGGAAATCGTACAATTATGTAAGTGTAATATTGTAAGTGCTTTTGTAAGTGTATTTTTGGGGGTCTGAAATGGACTAACCTACTTGACATTATTCCTTAACCCGTAAACGGTCCACACGTATATATACGTTAGTACCGCTACTGCCCCAAACGTATATGTACGTTTTATTTTTCCTTCCTCAAAATTTGGCATGATTGGCCTGAGATGCCTTGGTGTGCGCTGTATTAAAAAACTCTGGGAGGACCAGTTCAATTGAGCGCCAGCTTGAGCAAATAGAGCGACAATCACATGGGATTCACTGATGTCATGTAGTATTAACTCTCCCATTTTAAGTGGAAAGTGATGTTGACCTCGAGTTTAGTGGTTCTGAGGTGCATATGCCAATAAATGGTCGAGGAAATATCAAAAACCTTGATAATAACCCATGTGCAACATATGTGCAACATTCTTTCAGAATGTCTTATAACCTATGCCTGTCTATCTTTGTCTGTCTCTGTCTATCTCGATCTGACTCTGTCTATCTCTGTCTCACAGGTACGTACACAAATACAATTATACATAGTGTAAATTTCCTAGGATAACCCAAAAAATCCAGACAAAGTGCTTGTAGATATGTGTAAACATGACTGGCAAATACGTATTTACACTTGCTCAGAAACCAGACATGTTGGTTCAGGAGTGGATCTCTCTGAGACGGGAGAGCTAGATGCTAGACGGACAGACAGAGAGCTTGACAGACAGGCAGATAGACAGAGAGCTTGACAGACAGGCAGATAGACAGAGAGCTTGACAGACAGACAGAGAGCTTGCCAGACAGACAGATAAGAGAGCTTGACAGACACAGACAGAGAGCTTGCCAGACAGATAAGAGAGCTTGACAGACACAGACAGAGAGCTTGACAGACAGACAGATAGAGAGCTTGACAGACACAGACAGAGAGCTTGACAGACAGTCAGATAGACAGATTTTAGATTTTGCCACCGAAGTGGCTAGTTTATTGTTATTATTATTATTATTATTATTATTATATACTCCCACGTATCCAAAACATTGCTGGGACCTATAAATGTACTTTGTATATATTCCTGTCAGTGTGTTTGTGACAATTTGAGTACAATTTCAGTACCTAATATTAGTATTAGAACAAAGAACTACTGTAAATTGTAATTATCAGAACATAATTTTATATAAAATAATATAAAAACGTGAAAAAAAGGTATATCGGCAACACTTCTGCAAGCGGCAGGACTCGATGTTGCCGTCAGGTGAGCATTCAGTGCCAACTTCTTGGCCTCATATATCGGTAAGTACTGAGCCTAACTTTTTTTTATGTTATAACACTTAGAAAAATGTGCTCTTTATTTCTATAAAAAAAAGATTTTTTTTTTTTTTCAAAATATTCCGGGGTCACTGGGCAAGGTAGTAAACGATATGTTTATGCGACGACTGTTTAACGGACCGTTTACGGGTTAAGGGAGAAAATTTGTTTGGTAATGGCACTTGAGCAGCCTTCTGGAATGAATTATGCTCCTAACTCGGGGGTCCACTGTGTATACACTAGAATGAATGAAATATTACGTATGTGAGTAGTGTTAGTGGAGGCGGAGAGAGCAGCGATGTTTTGATACACACTGCCATTGCATTATTGTAATAATTGTACAAATAATGTCATCCCATTCAGACAGGTATTGGACAGTGACGTCATTTGTTTACTCTTGAACATCGACAAAAATCAAACATTTCAGCAACTTTGAGCTCAATTTCAAGGTACTTTTCGTTGTGAAAGCAATCAAAATCATATCTATGTCTGTAATATATCTTCCATTCTATCAATTGCGACCAAAAAAACGAGAATACAAACATAAAAACCATACGAAAATATACCGCTAAGGGCCGGCTAAGGCTGAGAATTGAACTCAGTTATTTACAGTCAGATTTCTTTCAATTTTGGTGTACCTTAAGAAACATCTTTCCATCATACATTGCCTAAGTTTCAATAAGATATTCCAACAAACAAATGAGATCCAATTCCCTAGATCAAGAGCAAGAGCAAGAGCCCACTCGCATCTGGAAATTTCGCTCACCTATGGAAGCAAAAAATCGACTGCTCGCATCTGGAAAAACTCGCATGTGGATGCGCTCATTAGTAGAGGTTCCACTGTATTTACTATTGATATAACCATCTTGCATAACACATTGACAAATGTAATATCCTCAGATTGTAATTTAAGTAAACTTATTATCTGCTAAAAACACATGCTAATATTTAACTATAACAAAATCATTTTATTTCTCTAGTATTAAGTAGTAAATAAATCATTAGATTAAGTCTGCCCATAATGCCATGGTATAATAGTGGCTCTCCTTGCTCTTCAATTCTAAATTGTAATTACAAAATCTTGATGTAAACTTGCAAAGAAATAAAATTTACTTTACTTTCTTTACTCTCTCACCTCAGTTACACTGTGCACACTGTCATGACTCAGTCTCTCACCTCATGTATACTGTGCACACTGTCCTGACTCAGTCTCTCATGTTAGGTGCACTGTGCACACTGTCCTGACTCAGTCTCTCATGTTAGGTGCACTGTGCACACTGTCCTGACTCAGTCTCTCACCTCAGGTATACTGTGCACACTGTCCTGACTCAGTCTCTCATGTCAGGTGCAATGTGCACACACTGTCCTGACTCGGTCTCTCACGTCAGGTACACTGTGCACAATCACTGTCCAGACTCAGTCTCTCATGTCAGGTGCACTGTGCACACTGTCCTGACTCAGTCTCTCACCTGTGGGTAAAATTTGTCACTAACATTTTGTTAATTGTCTACTATAATTTTTACCATTTAGTGTATTATAGCATAATTAATTGTAATTAATTTTAAGATTGCCCCCAATGCTCTTCATATAAGGGGCTTTTGGCATGTACACCCAATTTTTCTTTTTCAACCATATGTACATAAAATATAAATGTACAATAAAATATATAAGGGTGATACTCATAATACTCATGACCCTGAATTCTTAACTCCCACCCAGGGTTGCAAAATATTTGAAAAAAAAAAAAAAATTCTTAGGAAATGATAATTTTTTTTTTTAAATATTATGGGATTTTTTTTTTTTTGCGATTAATTCTTACCGAGATATGGAGGCATGAAGTCGACAGAAAATGAACATTTTCTGTCAACTTCACCTCCATATCTCGGTAAGTATTATTCGCAAAATAAAAAAAAATTATCCTATAATAGTACAGTGGTCCCTCGGTTTTCGTGCATCTCCAAACTCGAACATTTATGTAAGTGTATTTTCGTAAGTGCTGTTGCAAGTGTATTTTTGGGGGTCTGAAATAGACTAACCTACATGACATTATTTCTTAAGGAAGTAAATTCGTTCGGTAATGGCACTTGAGCAGCATTCTGGAACGAATTTTCGGCAAAAACTGAGGGACCACTGTACATATTTACAAAAAAAAATTATAATTTCATAAGAAAACATCATTATTTTTTTTATAATATTTTGTGACCTTGGGTGGGAGTTAAGAATTGGGGATCTCAACCCTGAAAGGATTAAGAAAGAACATCACCCTTATGGGTACATCGCTGACTTCTGATCACCCGGTAATAATTTTATTTTTGTTTTTGTATTTTTTTCTTCTCTTTCTTAATTTTTTTTTCAAATAACTTTTATGGCCTGTGAGATCAATATAAGTGCTGCTTTTTACATATTCACTTGTTGTATACTACACAACTGCACGAACATTGTTGTCAATATATTGTTTACAAACATGTTTACACAAACCAACCATATAAAATGTTATTTATTACTATTTTTCTATCATATATATACACATATAGAGTCACTGGACATATTCCTAGAAGTTCTGCAGCTTGTGGAAGTCTTTGAAACATGGTGTCATGCACAGTGGTGTTTCACACTCCTCACACATAAAACGAGTGTCTCTGCGTTGTTGTTGGTGTCTTTTTGTATATGCACAGACATAACACCTCTTCTGAGCCTTTTTCTTGCAAGCAGTAGCAGGCAGTTTCATTAGGAAGTGATCACCAGGCCTCAGACGAGATGGTAGTTGTTGATAACTTCATGGGTGGTTTTCTATTGAAGTTGTTACTTGGTATTTGATTATTATTTGTCTGATCACAGACAAACAAAATTCGCCATATGGTGGTTAGTTTCTGGTCCTCATCTTATACATATTATAAGCATTGAGCATGGAAATCTCCAGAAGGAAAAAGAATTTTATGTACCACTTATAACTCTTGCGAACAATATCAGCAAACCCAATCTGCATGTCACATTTGTCCACTGAATGCATATTGAGGGTGTATTCTATCACAGCTGCAGGTTTTAGAATGGGTTCATTGGTCTCTCTATTCTGCCTGCCAGTGTCTGCCATTTCATTTCAGTGAAATGATGACAACAGTCATGCCACCGAAATGCCATGATGTCATTGGCAACAAACGCCTGCACCTGACCTCTACAAGTGCCTGCATTGAACCTAGGCATATGCTTACCGCACACATCTGTCATGTTCACTCGCAAAAAATCACTGAGGAAGGGGCTTGTGTACCAGTTATCAGTAGATAATATATGCCCCTTACCAAGATATGGTTCCATCATTGTTCTAACCACATCACCAGAGATACCCAATAACTTCCTGGTATCTTGCAATGTATTACTTCCAGTGTACACAATAATATCCAATACAAGACCACTGTAGCAATCACAAAGGACAAACAACTTTATACCAAAGCGTTTCCTCTTGCTTGGAATATACTGCTTGAACGACAGTCTACCTTTGAACAGAATCAAAGACTCATCAATAACAAGCGTCCTGAAGGGGGGAAAAAAAAAATTTGAATTTTGTTTCAGATACAGAAACACTTTCCCCAATCTTATATAGCCTGTTTTTTTCTGTCAGGCCGGGTTTTTGTCTGATAAGTGTAGCATACGAAACAGTGGCCCCTGGGTTTTTCGTGCATCCCCAAAACCCTAACATTTATGTAAGTGTATTTTCGTGGGTGCTGTTGCAAGTGTTTTTTTGGGGGGGCTAAATGGGACAAAATCTTTACATTATTTTTTAAAGGAAGTAAATTGGGGTAATGGCACTTGAGAAATTCGGGAACAATTTTGGGAAAAAAACCGGGGGGCCATTGTATAACAAATCGATTCACTTTTATATTGTATCACTAAACCTGGGGTTGAATCAGGTCTGTCCCGATGATTTGACACTGTGCTTATACACATGTGACATAAGCATTATTGTGGCAAAGAAGATAATTTTCAGCCCACAGTTGTCTCTTCCCCCCGGGGTAGATGTGATTTTTGGGGAAAGTATTGTGTTTTATGGGTAATCGGGAATTGTTGATTTTTTGACAAAATTTCCCTCAGGGGTTTGTCAATGAATAACTCAAAAAATTCCAGTTCAGTGGCATTGTTCCCAAGTGTACAAGATGGGTATATTTCACTTTACTTTCATCAAAGTAATAGGGGTTGGGAACAAAAATTTGGGAACCCTTTCTGCTAATCCCAGGTGCGGTCTGCTGGCTACAGGTGGTTGTGGTTGTGGAGATTTGGGTTTGTAAGTTTATTCAGGGATAAAAACATTTACATAGATTAAAACAAGCAGGGAATGTGTAGAGAACCTAGGATAACCCAAAAAGTAGGGATTATTT
>WNWK01024701.1:0-29389 GCA_009830355.1 Cherax destructor
GGAGGACCAGGTTTAAGTTGTTCCATGTAAAACAGATATAATGGAAAAGGGGTGGAGTTGCATTATATGTACGAAAAATATAAATTACTGCATAAAAAAAAGGCATAAAATAGATGGATCATTAAAAAATCTGTTTAGGTAGAATTTCAGGGTCAAGAAAAACTGATTGTAGGTGTAATATACCGACCCCCAGGCTTGGATACGATGAGGAGACTTCTTTGGGACGAAATTGTTAGGGCTTCTAGACACAATAACGTAGTGATAGTAGGGGATTTTAACTTTAGTAAAATGACTGGACTTCTTTGCCCGGTAATCGGGAGTCCGGGACTTTATGGAAGTAGTTCAGGACTGTTTTCGGAAGCAGTGTGTGACGGAGCCTACCAGAGGTAATAATTTGCTCGACTTAGTCTTGTCAAATAAAGAAACCCTTGTAAATAATCTGGAGATCACTGAAGAGCTTGGCCAAGTGATCACAAATCCATTACTTTGAATATTACCTGGGGTACGAGAATAGGGATAATACGGAAAAATTTCCCTGATTTTCGTTCTGCCGACTATATTGGACTTAGAGAACACCTGTCTAATCTCGACTGGGGTAATCTAGCTAACGATTACGATGGGATCTGCGTTTATATTTTTTCTTAATAATGTACAACGTGCACAGAGTATATTTATTCCCCAGAGAAATTTAGGTCAAATAATAACGATCCCAAATGGATTAACAGGAGGCTAAAACATCTATTAGGGGGAAAAGAGGAATTTATAGGCGCATCAAAAGAGGAGATGTTAACCTTATTGACCAATATGTTCAGTTAAAAAGAGAAGTAAAAAGGGATTAGAAAGGCTAAACGTGACTATGAGATTAAGGTTGCTAATGAATCAAAGACTAATCCAAAAGGGTTCTTTCAAGTGTATAGAACGAAGGTGAGGAAAATGTAGGACCTCTGAAAATTGGGAATGGACAGCTGACGGATAACGAACTGGAAATGTGTTGTATAATATTGGTAGAATTACCGACAATATGTTAAGTAAAAGGACACAAATGCAACTAATGTGACATTTTATTGTGGCAACTTTCGCTCCAGGAGCTTTCTCGCCGTTACAAGCGATACATTTACACAGTGGGCATATATACTCTCAAAGTGAGGTGAAATACTAGTGGTGGTGAAGTAGTAGTGATATAAGTAGTAGTAGTAGAGTAGTATACAATAAGGTGAACAATCAATATGCACATGAGTAAAAGGTGATAAAACAAATACTAGGGTAGTATAGCAATAGGTTAGACAAATATTTCTGCTGGAGGTTGAAATATCGAAGGCCTGTAAGTGTTCCACATCTACGATGTGCTTGTGTTGAATTAGCAGGAGAGACTATGTGATGGTAGGGTTCACTGTTTTCAGGAGAGTTCTTGCGAAGACTTCAGAGATGGTGAAGCTGCCTTTGTTTTGTTTAATTGTGTTAGAAACAGAGATAAGTGCTGATTCAAGGCATTTGCGTCTACGGAAATTAGTTTCTTTGATTACTAGTCGGGCGTCTTTGAATTTCATGAGATGATTGTTGGAATTTCGGTGTTGTACATGAGCGTTGTTCAGGTTATCGTTCCTACATGCATTAATGTGTTCATTGATGCGTGTTTCGAGGTTTCTTGCTGTTTCTCCTACATAAATTCTGTTCTCTATTTAATGACTATTTTTTGTCAGTCTTTACACAGAAGACGTAAATGAGTTCCAGAAATTAACAATTATTCAGTTCCTGAAGAATTCAAATTAACTAATATTACTGTCACGAGGGACATGGTTATCAAACAGATAGATAAACTGAAGCAAAATAAGTCCCGGACCCGACGACTTTTTTCAGGGTACTTAAGGAATGCAAGATGGAACTTAGTCAGCCATTAACGAATGTGTTTAATACGTCCATCCTAACTGGTGTTGTATCAGAGATGTGGAAGATAGCTAATGTAGTTCCTATATTCAAATCAGGGGATAAGTCAATTCCATCAAATTACCGTCCAATAAGCCTCACATCTATAGGAGGCAAATTATTAGAGTCAATTATAGCTGATATTATTAGAAGTCACCTTGAAGAACATAATTTGATTAATGAATCTCAGCATGGGTTCACGAGAGGTCGTTCCTGCCTGACAAATTTACTGACGTTTTTCAATAAAACATTTGAGGCAGTAGACAGTGATAAAGAATATGATATAGTTTACTTGGATTTCAGTTTACTTGGATTTTGATAGAGTACCTCACAAGAGACTCTTAAGAAAGGTGGCAGCTCATGGTATAGGAGGTAAAGTTCTAGCATGGATAGAGGCATGGCTTACCAATAGAAAGCTGAGAGTTTCCATTAATGGGGTCAAATCTGAATGGGGATTAGTCACTAGTGGCGTTCCACAAGGATCAGTTTAGGCCCATTGTTGTTCATAATTTACATAAATGACCTTGATGAAGGAATTGCAAGTGACATGAGTAAATTTGCTGATGATACAAAAATAGGCCGTATGATTCATTCTGAGGAGGATACCAGTGAACTCCAGGAGGATTTGGACAAATTAATGTCTTGGTCTGAAAAGGCAGATGAAGTTCAATGTGGACAAGTGTAAGGTACTAGTCCTTGGTAATGAAAATATCCCTCAATTTATAAACTAGATGAAGTTGAGCTTGATCATACAGATTGTGAAAAGACTTGGGAGTCATGGTAAGCAGGAATCTAAAGCCAAGACAACAGTGCCTAAGTGTGCGCAATAAGGCTAACAGATTACTAGGATTTATTTCAAAGTATAAGCAACAGAAGTCCAAAAGTTATCTTACAGCTCTATACATCACTAGTGAGACCTCATTTGGATTATGCAGCTCAGTTTTGGTCTCCTTACTACAGGATGGATATAGATTCATTGAAGAACATACAAAGAAGAATGACTAAAATGATTTACAGTATAAGAAATCTCCCGTATGAAGATAGACTTAGAGCGTTGAATCTCCATCTCTGGAGAGACGTAGAATGAGGGAGATATCATCGAGGTGTACAAGTGGATGATAGGCATAAACAAAATAGATATTATAAAATACTGGGATATCGAACCAAGTAAGAACAAGAAAAACCGGATTTAAGTTGGATAAATTTAGATTTAGAAAGGACATAGGCAAGTACTGGTTTTCGAACAGAGTTGTAGATGCGTGGAACAATCTTCCGAGTAGGGTGATAGAGGCTAGGACCTTGGGTGGCTTTAAAAAGAGATTGGACAAATATAGAGTGGGAGGGGCTGGGTTTGATTGGTGTCGTGAGTACGGGAATAAATTCTTAGGTAGTGGTGGTTTTGATAAGGACCTGCCTTGTATAAGCCAGTAGGCCTTCTGCAGTGTTCCTCCCTACTTGGCAGACTGTTCCACTCATCAACTACCCTATTTCCAAACCAATATTTTCCTATATCCTTTCTAAATCTAAACTTATCCAATTTGAATCCATTATTGTGGGTTCTCTCTTGAGAGATATCCTCAAGACCTTATTTATATCCCCTTATTAATACCCATAATCCACTTGTATACCTCGATCATGTCTCCCCTCATTCTTCGTCTTACAAGTGAATGTAATTTAAGGGTCTTCAATCTTTCTTTATACAGAAGATTTCTAATGCTATGAATTAACGTTGTCATTCGTCGCTGAATGTTTTCTAACGAATTTATATCCATTCTGTAAAATGGAGACCAGAACTGAGCTGCATAATCTAGGTGAGGCCTTACTAATGATGTATAAAGCTGTAATATAACCGCTGGACTTCTGTTTCTTACACTTCTTGAAATAAATCCCAGTAATCTATTTGCTTTATTTCTTACGCTTAGGCATTGCTGACTTGGTTTGAGGTTGCTGCTTACCATAACCCCCAAATCCTTTTCGCATTCTGTACGGCTGAGTTCAACATTATTAAGCTGGTAGGTGCTAGGGTTATGAACATTCTCGAGCTTTAGAACTTTGCATTTATCTACATTGAACTGCATCTGCCATTTTTCTGACCAGGAATTGAGTTTGTCTAAATCCTCCTGAAGTTCCCTGACATCTACGTCTGAATCGATTATCCTACCTATCTTCGTGTCATCAGCGAATTTGCTCATATCACTAGTAATTCCCTCGTCAAGGTCATTTATATATATTATAAACAACAACGGGCCCAAAACCAATCCCTGTGGAACGCCACTTGTTACAGATCCCCACTCAGATTTAACCCCATTAATGCACACTCTCTGCTTCCTATTGGTGAGCCATGACTCGATCCATGAAAACATTTTTCCCCCAATGCCATGAGCAGCCACTTTCTTTAACAGTCTCTGATGTGGTACTCTATCAAAAACCTTACTAAAATCCAAATAAACAATATCAAATTCTTTATCATGATCAACTGCCTCGAAAGCCTTACTGGTCAGAAAAATGGCAGATGCAGTTCAATGTAGATAAATGCAAAGTTCTAAAGCTCGGGAATGTTCATAACCCTAGCACCTACCAGCTTAATAATGTTGAACTCAATCGTACAGAATGCGAAAAGGATTTGGGGGTTATGGTAAGCAGCAACCTCAAACCAAGTCAGCAATGCCTAAGCGTAAGAAATAAAGCAAATAGATTACTGGGATTTATATCAAGAAGTGTAAGCAAAACACTCACTAACTCAGGGCTTTTGTACAAAACCCACAAGAATGATGATTAACACTCTGACAATAGTCCAACTGGTAGCACAGAGCAATTGGAGACAATACTTCAAGGAACTGACTGTGCTGAAGAAGCAACTGGCTTACTTGTATGTCTTGCTGGCTTGGGCCTGGCTTAAGCCCTCAAAACTGGTGGAGTGGTATACTTGTACTTGCACACAGCAGTGAGGAACTGAATGAATGGCAGGAGACAGACTGGATGACTATAGGCTGGCTTAGGCTCTCTCCCATAGGTTGGCTTACTTGTTGGCTTAATTGCAAAACCCAGATCAACTCTTTGAAGGTTTACTTGCAATTAGAAGCCAGAAGACTGGAGAAACTGGTTTAGAAGTCTTGGATGGCTGACGTCACTGGGTGAGGGAAGGAGATGGCAGTTGGGACATTGACTTGGCACTCCCAAACTAACCGGCTTCTTCTTCCTCTCAAATCTTCTCAATTACTCAAAATCTACGCCCACAAGCTGCCACCATTTGTGTTGTGGGGTTCTTTGCATAGATTGGGTAAGAGAATAAAGATGAGCTTGGTATGGTAGCATATATTGGAGTCGATAAATATATGGGAAGGCTCGAGTCATAGGCCTAATTCCATCTCCACTGCCTATCAGGATGGTACTGACTGCCAGCCCACACGGCCCTGGGGTGTTCAAAAAGGGAGGCTTATGATTTGCTAACAAAAGATCACATGGTCAGGATATGGTGATCACGTGGACAGCTATGGTATAACCGTTAGAAGTACGAACCGTACAATAGGTTTGCTAGGCGCCCGTATTTGGTTGATGTGCACCTCAGGAGATGTGCCTGGTGTTATACTTACCCCAAGATCTTTTTTCCCTTTGGGGGAGGTTTGTAGTCTCTGGCCCCCTAGACTGTACTCTGTCTGTGGTCTTCTTTGCCCTTCCCCAATCTTCATGACTTTGCACTTAATGGGGTTGAACTCCAGGAGCCAATTCCTGGACCAGTCATGCAGCCTGTCCAGATCCCTTTGTAGTTCTGCCTGGTCCTCGTCCGATTGAATTCTTCTCAACTTCACATCATCTGCAAACAGGGACACTTCAGAGGTTATTCCTTCCGTCATGTCATTCACAAATACCAGAAATAGCACCTGTCCTAGGACTGACCCCTGTGGAACCCCACTCATCACAGACGCCCACTCTGACACCTCGCCACGAACCATGACTCGCTGCTGTTTTCCTGACAGGTATTCCCTGATCCACTGGAGTGCCTTCCCTGTTATTCCTGCCTGGTCCTCCAGCTTTTGCACTAATCTCTTGTGTGGAACCTTGTCAAACACCTCTTACAGCCACAGAAAATGCAATCTACCCACCCCTCTCTCTCTTGTCTTACTGCTGTCACCCTGTCATAAAACTCCAGCAGGTTTGTGACTCAGGATTTCCCATCCCTGAAACTGTGTTGACTGCCGATGATAAGCTCATGCCTTTCTAGGTGTTCCACCACTCTTCTCCTGATAATCTTCTCCATGACTTTGCATACTATACATGTCAGTGACACTGGTCTGTAGTTAAGTGCTTCGTGTCTGTCTCATTTTTTAAAGATTGAGACTACATTAGATGTGTTCCATACCTCAGGTAGTCTCCCTGTTTCGATAGATGTGTTAAATATTGTTGTTAGGGGTACACATAGCGCCTCACCTCCCTCTCTCAGAACCCATGGAGAGATGTGATCCCGCCCCATCGCCTTTGAGGTATCTAGCTCACTCAGAAGCCTCTTCACTTCTTCCTCGGTTGCGTGTATTGTGTCCAACACTTGGTGGTGTACCCCTCCTCTCTGTCTTTCTGGAGTCCCTTCTGTCTCCTCTGTGAACACTTCTTTGAATCTCCTTTTGAGTTCCTCACACACTTCGCAGACATTTCTTGTGATCTCTCCTCCTTCCTTCCTTAGTCTGATCTCCTGGTCCTTGACTGTAGTTCTCCTGCTGATGTGGCTGTACTACAACAGTTTCAAGTCAGATTTGGCTTTCCCTGCTATGTCATTCTCGTACTGTCGTTGGGCCTCCCTTCTTACCTGTGCATATTCGTTTCTGGCTCTACGACTGCTCTCCTTATTTTCCTGTTTTCTTTGCTTTCTATAATTCTTCCATTCCCTGGCACACTTGGTTTTGGCCTCCCTGCACCTTTGGGTGAACTACGGGCTCATCCTGGCTTTTTCGTTGTTTCTGTTTCCCTTGGGTACAAACCTCTCCTCAGCTTCCTTGCATATTGTTGTCACATATTCCATCATCTCGTTTACTGATTTCCCTTCCAGTTCTCTGTCCCACTGAACCCCATTTAGGAAGTTCTTCATGCCCGCATAGTCCCCTTTCTTGTAGTTTAGCTTCATTCTTTTGGCCCTATCTGCCTTCCCCTCCACTTGTAACTCTACTGTGTAATCAAAGGTTAAAACCATATGATCTCTGGCCCCGAGGGGTCTTTCATGTGTGATGTCCTCAATATCTGCACTACTCAAGGTGAATACTAGGTCCGGTTTGTAGTCTCTGGTCCCCCTCTGTCTATGGTCTTCTTTGCTCTTCCCCAATCTTCATGACTTTGCACTTGGAGGGGTTGAACTCCAGGAGCCAATTTCTGGACCAGGCCGGCAGCCTGTCCAGATCCCTTTGTAGTTCTGCCTGGTCCTCGTCTGATTGAATTCTTCTCATCAACTTCACATCATCTGCAAACAGGGACACTTCGGAGGCTATTCCTTCGGTCATGTAGTTCACTAATACCAGAAACAGCACCGGTCCTAGGACTGACCACTGTGGAACCCCACTCGTCACAGACGACCACTCTGACACCTCGCTACGTACCATGACTTGCTGCTGTCTTCCTGACAGGTATTCCCTGATCCATTGGAGTGCCTTCCCTGTTATCCCTGCCTGGTCCTCCAGCTTTTGCACTAATCTCTTATGTGGAACTGTGTCAAATGCCTTCTTACAGTCCAAAAAAATGCAATCTACCCACCCCCTCTGTCTCTTGTCTTACTGCTGTCACCCTGTCATATTATTATTATTATCAAATCAAAAGAAGCGCTAAACCACAAGGGTTATACAGCGTGGCAGGGCAGGACAGGATGCAGGGAGAATGGATTGAAAGAGGGAGATGGATGATTAGTAGGGTATGGAGTGCAGCAGGATTAAAGGAGGGTCCATCAGCAAGATTATAAGATTAAAGAGTCGTAAGAGAACAGTAAGAGTAGACTGATGTAAATGCTGTAGCATACGAATATGTATGCCATCTGGCACAGCTGCCGATGATCGGCAAGCAGAGAGTGTTGCCTCCAGTTCTTGAAGGGTAAAAGGCACATTATAAGATTCTTCTCTAAGAGAAGAAAAATCTAAGGGCTTTAACTCGCTGTCAGACTTAGAATTATTAGTATTATAATCAAATAGAAGCGCTAAACCACAGGGGTTATACAGCGCTGCAGGTTATTGCAGGATGCAGGGAGAATGGGTTGTAAGAGGGAGATGGATGATTAGTATGGAATGGAGTGCAGCAGGACAGTGGATAGTGCAGGGATACAGGGCAGCAAGAGATCGAGGTAGAAGGGACTGAGGGAGGAGCTAGAGGTATAATCTTCAGAGTTTGTGTAGTAAGTCAGTTTCTGTCAAAAAGTCAACGAGATAGTCAGGATTAAAGGAGGGTCCATCAGCAAGAAGGGAAGGTAAAGAAAGGGCCGCAGAGCGAAGACGCCGTTGGAGGTAAATTCTGCTTGCTCGTTGATATAGTGGGCAGTCCAACAGAATATATCGAACAGACACTGGAACCTGACAATGCTCACAGAGAGGGGCAGGGAGCCTCTCCATGAGATACCCGTGAGTAAGACGAGTGTGGCCGATGCGAAGACGGGAGAGTGTAGTCTTCCAACCTCGACATTGGTGACAAGAAGGCCAGAAACCTATAACCGGTTTAATAGAATGAAGTTTGTTATTCAGCAGGTCAGACCAGAGTTGTTGCCAATGGGTGCGAAGGTGGGTAGCAATGACTGCAAAATAGTCCGTGAAAGGAACACATCTATATGAAACTGGAAGGTCATGTACTGCTGACCGCGCAGCAGTGTCTGCCTGTTCATTGCCCTGTACGTCAACATGACGAGGGACCCAACAAAAGACAATATCTTTATGCTTGCTAAAGATACGGCGTAACCAAAGGTGGATACGAAGAACTAGGGGGTGAGGTGTATCAATTTTACTGATAGCCTGTAAAGCACTAAGGGAGTCTGAAACGACCACAAATGGTGACACAGGCATAGATACAATACGGATAAGTGCCACAAGAATGGCATACAATTCAGCCGTAAATATGCTAGCCGAGGGTAATAGATGCCCTCGTACGATGCTGTCCGGAAACACTGCTGCGAATCTGACGCCGTCAGATGACTTTGAACCATCGGTGTATACTGCGATGGCATGGGAATGAGAACGGAAGTGGTCTAGAAAGAAAGAGCGAGAAGCCGCCGTAGGTAGTTGGGCTTTCGCGCAAGGTAGAGGAATAGAACAGACACGGACAGCAGGAACTTCCCAAGGGGGCAGGGGAAAGGGAGATGTCACATGAACATATAGAGGTGGGAGCTGAAGGGAAGACAGGAGTGAATGTAGACGAAGAGAAAAGGGAAGTAAGCAGGGGCGACGAACAAATAAAGAGCGCCTACTAACATCTGTAACAATCCTGTACATGGAAGGATTGCGGAGGTCATGAGAGCGAACAAAATAGCGAATGCAATGTGCATCACGACGATCGGATAAGGATGGAATGTTCACTTCTACATAGAGGCTCTCAACCGGGGAAGAACGAAATGCACCAAGGCATAAGCGTAATCCCTGGTGATGGATGGGATTAATGATGGAAAGAGTAGCAGGGGAGGCCGCCGAATATATCTGGTCACCATAATCGAGTTTCGACAAAATTAGGGGTGAATGTAGGCGGAGAGTTCTACGATCAGCCCCCCATGAAAAATGTGCGAGGGTTTTAAGAAGGATCAGCCTGGTGTGACAAGTTGCCTTCAGAGAGGTAATGTGAGGTTTCCAGGACACTCGACGGTCAAACAGGAGGCCGAGAAACCTGACTGTATCACGTTCTGGGATACGTGAGCCGTATAGGTACAATGGATGATCAGAGACCACTGAACGTCTAGTAAACGTAATTTGATGAGTTTTGCCACTAGAAAATTTAAACCCGTGAGTGGTGGCCCAATCAGAAACCCGGTTGATGGCATGCTGGAGGGAAACTGCAATGAGGTGACAGTCAGCACCTGCACAAGCTATAGCAAAGTCATCCACATAGAGCGATGACCAAATATTGGATGGGAGAACAGATGCCAGATTATTTATAGCAATCAGAAAGAGTGTTGTGCTCAGAACACATCCCTAGGGGACACCTTCAGCTTGGACAAATTCCGGGGAAAGTTCATTACTAACCTGGACCTGGAAATGTCCGTCAGTTAAGAAGGCCTTAAGGAAGAATGGTAGGTTGCCTCGGAGGCCTAAGGAGTGGGCCTAGGCCAAGATATTATATCTCCAAGTTGTGTCATAAGCCTTCTCAAGGTCGAAAAAGATAGCGATAACCAAGTGGTTATTAGCAAAGGCATTAGGAATATACGTATCCAAGCGCAGCAAGGGGTCAACGGTAGAACGGCCATTACGGAAGCCATATTGACTAGGGGAGAGACTATTGTGCGTCTCTAAATACCACATCAAACGTCTATTAACTAAACGTTCCATCACCTTGCAAACTGCACTGGTAAGAGCGATGGGATGGTAGTGAGAGGTATCGCGTCCCGTAGTACCTGGTTTGCGAAAAGGGAGAACAATAGCAGACTTCCACAGCTGGGGAAGAACTTGCTACCATATAAGATTAAAGAGTCGTAAGAGGACAGTAAGAGCAGACTGATGTAAATGCTGTAGCATATGAATATGTATGCCGTTTGGCCCAGCTGCCGATGATCGGCAAGCAGAGAGTGTTGCCTCCAGTTCTTGAAGGGTAAAAGGCACATTATAAGATTCTTTTCTAAGAGAAGAAAAATCTAAGGGCTTTAACTCGCTGGCAGACTTAGAAGAAAGGAACGAGGAGCATAGATGGAGCCCCTGAGAAATGCGGACCAGATGATTACCAATTTCAGTGTCAATGGCAAGAGGGTGTGCTATATCGACACTGGCAACCTGAAGAACTGGAGTAGGGTCGGGGGGAGAATTTACCACTCAATTTCCGCACTTTCTTCCAGACTGCACTCATTGAGGAAGCCGAAGTGACAGTAGAAACACAATCTCGCCAGCAAGTGTGTTTAGCGGCACGGCACGTATGACATGGTGAGCAATTGCTCTCTTCTGCTTAAAATCAAGGAGTCTCTCTGTGGTTCTGTTATACCGATACCTGCCCCATGCAGTGCGTTTCAAACGTTCTGCCCGAGCACAAGCAGGAGACCACCAAGGAACACACTTCTGAGGATGCTTGCCCGAGGTTTGAGGGATAGAATGTGAAGCTGCTGTGAAGAAGGAGGACGAAAAAAGATGTAAAACCTCATCAATGGAGGACGAGGAAGGAACCTCATGAAAGGCAGTAAGATGTACGTAAAGGTTCCATTTCGCGCGGTCAAATTGCCAGCGTGGGATACGGAGGAGGTGGAAAATACGAAGGGGACTTAAGGATGATTGGGAAATGATCCCTGTCATGTAAGTCCGGGAGGACAGACCAGGTGAAGTCAAGGGCAGTTGATGAAGAGCAGGAGAGATCTATGCAGGAGAAAGAATGAGTTCAAGGATCAAAATGGGTAGGAGTACCCGTATTTAAAACATGGAGGGGGAGAGAAGCAAGAAATGCCTCCAACTGAACGCCACAGGAGTCACAGTGCAACCCTCCCTAAAGAAAATTTTGTGCGCTAAAATCGCCAAGTAATAGAAAGGGTGGCGGCAAGGAAGAAACCAGAAAATCAACATCTGGGATAAATAATGCCCGCAAGGGGAAAGATATAAAGAACAGAGTGTATACCACTTATTCAAGTGGATACGGGCTGCAGTGTAATGTAGAGAAGAATGAACATAGAGCTGATGGTATGGAACACCAATGTGTATAAGAAGAGCACTTTCGTTAAAGGATCTATCGGAAAAAGGATCCGATGAATATAACAAATCATAGCCTGAAAAGGGCCGGATAACAGAGGATTGCAATTTGGGTTCTTGCAAACAGACCCCAACAGGGAAAACTAGGAGAGCAACACCTGAAGCTCACCCGGTTACCCTGAGGCCTCTGATATTCCACTGCAAATAAGCCATGATTTATAGAGAGAAAGATAGAAGTCGAAGTTAGAGGTATCTATGGACTAGGTTTAGAAAAGTCCACGTGTGGAAGAAGCGGAAGATCTGTAATCAGAGAAGAAGTGGGACGCTGTGAAGGAAGGTGGGATGTAGACGGAGAAGAGAGAGGAGGAAGAACTGGAGGTGGAGCGGTGTCCATCAATGTTCCAGTCTCTGTAATATATTCTGCAATAGCTTCCAGTGTTTCAGAAGTCAAAGATGCAGAATGGGGGACTACATTAGAAATGGAAGGAGGGAGTGAGCAACCATCGGGGAGACTATAGACTGTGCTAAAGTAGAGGGTGAGGAGATGGAAGAGGAAACTGTCAAAAGGGCTTGGGAGGGGACAGGAGTGGAAGTGGCCTGGAGTGGGGCAGTCAAGGAAGGAATGTGGGAGGGGACAGGGGATGAAGACATTGTACGAGTAGGATGATGAACCTCCACACAAGTTACAAAACTAGTTGGAGGTGAAGAACCCAGCAATAGGGTTATGAGGGGATGGGGCGCTGAGACTTAGGTGGGGGATGAGGACGTTTAGACTCAGAACTGTACGAGTGAGTAGAGGAAGAAGTGTGGACAGTATGGGAAGCAAAGGTAGCGACCTCGGAGCCAAGAACATCAAAAGGATTTGAGACAGGGGTGACTGAGGATGTTGTAACCACAGAGGAAGTCGAGGAAGTCGGGATCCCAGAAGTGGGGCGACGTTTAGCAATGCAAGAATAGGAAATACGGGAAGTCTCCCTTGAAGGTGTAGATGAGACGGCCATAGCATGTGAGAAGCCTTCCGCCTCTTTGAGACGACAGACTTCCTGCTCATTCAGGTAAACCTGACAACGGCAAGATTATTATAATCAAATAGAAGCGCTAAACCACAGGGGTCATACAGCGCTGCAACAATGGCAAGAGTACAATGGATGTGCCTCATGACAGTTAATGCAAGAGGGAGGGAGAGTACAAGGACTGGCATGGTCGTCGGCACCACAGACAGGGCATTCGGCCATGGACCTGCAATATTTCGCTGGATGACCAAAACGCCAGCAGTTTCTACACTGTTGTGGTGTAGGGGTCACCTTTCGAACTTGTAAATGTTGACCTGCAATGTAAACCGAAGGTGGTAGTTCACGGCAGTCAAATGTTAAACAAGCTATATTGCAAGGATAACGTCTTCGCTTATTGGCAGGGAGGACAAAAGTGTCAACTTTAAGGATAGGGAGTTCTTGGAGCTCAAGCTGCTCCAAAATGTCATCGTCACATGTCTGGAAATTCCGTTGGACAATGGTGTGGGGCAAAATAACAGAACCACTACAAGAATTGAGAGAATGATGTTTGTCAATAGTGATAGGAACAGTATCTATGGTCGTAAGAAGAGAAAGATCACGAGCTTGGCCAGCATTCTGGACAGTGATGATGCGAGTGTCGCTCTTGAGAGAGTGAAATGAGATATCTTTACCAACATGGCATAGCAGAGCCTTACCAATACTATGGTCTGAAAGATAGGTATTAGGAGAAGTCGGTCGCAGAGTAAAAAACTTTGTCCATTGAGTATAGTGTGAAACAGAGTTTAAGGGGAGTGCGTGACAAGCTGGTCGTTTCTGAGATGAACGAAAAGGAAGTGTCGAATCGTCATGTAAGGGTCGTGGTCATTTGTGTGCGGGACCGAGGATGGTCTGACGTATGATGGGCGGGCAATTCAAAAATTGCTGCACCATTAAGGGAGAAGCCGGAATCAAGGTCAGCGAAGGTCAGACGTATCGAAAGGGTCAGTTGGATCCCCGGTACCTGAAGCAGGTGACGAACCAGCACCAGCAAGAGGTACAGGGGTATTAGAGTTGTCTGAAGAGTTGTCCATTAATGAGGGAGGGTCAGAACTAGGTGCAGTATCAAGAAGGGGGCAAAGGAGTTGGTTCACAGATTAGGGCATCCATGGTTAGGTTACTTCTTTCTTTTTGTTTTTAAGAAAAAAAAGAAAAAGAAAATAAAAAAAAGAAAAAAAGAGGGGAACGTGGAGGAATAGCTCCTATGAGGAATGAAAGGGGCGAAAATCCCCTCCGCGCCCAAGAGGACCTCAACACCCAAGTAGTGCAGATGCTGCATGGAACCCATGCCATACCCTACCCTTCATCCCAGTAAACCAGCAATCCGGGATAGCAACCTCACATCCACCGAGCCACCTCGGTGGACAAAAAAGTGGGCGGCCAGATATCCGCCAAAAAGCATACCACCTTCGGCCACCACCCCCGGAATCCGAAAGGTGGCCTCCAGAGATACACCAGTCGCTCAAAAGATACCCAGGCCACCCCGGGAGACAAAGAAGGATTAGGACATCCCCAGGCGATCCAGATTCCACGGCAAACTACACCACCGCCAAGGACCTCAACAAGTACCCATGGTACCCTTCCCCCTACCTAGGAACTAGAATGCCTGTGTAGGAAGCTCCCAGGGTAAAAATGGGAAGGAAATAAGGGAGGGATGAGGAAGAGGAAAGGGAAAAGGGAGGATGGGGAAAATGGGAAAGGGAAGGGAGGATTGGGGGTAATTAGGTTCGGTCTGAGGAAGAAGACCAAGTGGTCCAATTCTTCAGACCGATATTTTCTTTACCGCGACTAGGAGCCCCCCTTAAAGAGGATCTCCCCTATTATTATTATAATAAAAAAGAAGCCCTAAACCAATGTCTCCCCTAACAATCCTGTCCTCTAGTGTTGTCAGGCCGATTTCCCTTAACCTTTCTTCATAGGACAATCCCCTTAGCTCTGGGACTAGTCTTGTTGCAAACCTTTGCACTTTCTCTAATTTCTTGACATGCTCGACCAGGTGTGAGTTCCAAATTGGTGCTTCATACTCCAGTATGGGCCTGAGGTATATGGTGTACATAGTCTAGATCGATTCCATAGTGAAGTATTGGAACGCTATTCTTAGGTTTGCCAGCCGCCTGTATGCTGCAGCAGTTATCTGATTGCTGTATGCCTCAGGAGATGTGCTCGGTATTATATTCACCCCAAGATCTTTTTTCTTGAGTGAGGTTTGCAGTCCTTGACCACCTAAACTATACTTTGTCTACGGTCTTCTTTGCCCTTCCCTGATCTTCATGACTTTACATTTGGCAGGGTTAAATTCAAGGAGCCAGTTACTGAACCAGGCTTGTAGCCTGTGAAGGTCTCTTTGTAGTCCTGCCTGATCCTTGACTGATTTAATTCTTCTCATTAACTTCACATCATCTGTAAACAGGGACACTTCTGAATCTATCCCTTCCGTTATGTCATTCACATATACCAAAAACAGCACAGGTCCTAGGACTGACCCCTGTGGAACCCCACTCGTCACAGGTGCCCACTCTGACACCTCATCATGTACCATGACTCGTTGTTGCCTCCCTGTCAGATATTCTCTGATCCATCGCAGTGCCTTTCCTGTTATGTGTGCCTGATCCTCTAGCTGCATTTTCTTGCAGTCCAAGAAAACGCAGTCTATCCACCACTCTCTCTCGTGTCTTACTTCTGTTACCTTGTCATAAAACTCCAGTAGGTTTGTGACACAGGATTTGCCTTTCCTGAAACCGTGTTGGTTGTCGTTTATAAGCTTGTCTTTCTAGGTGCTCCACCACTCTCCTCCTGATGATCTTTTCCATGACTTTGCATACTATACACGTCAGTGACACAGGTCTATAGTTTAATGCCTCGTGTCTGTCTCCTTTCTTAAAAAATTGGGACTACATTTGCCATCTTCCACGCCTCAGGTAGTTGCCCAGTTTCAATGGATGTGTTGAAGATTTTTGTTAGTGCCACACACATCTCTGCTTCCTCTCTAAAAATCCATGGGGAGATGTTGTCTGGTCCTACCGCTTTTGAGGTATCGAGTTCACATAGCAGCTTCTTCACCTCCTCCTCGGTTGTGTTAGTTAGTAACCATTTTGTCCTAGGCACATGTCGATTAGACACTAGGCCTGTTGTATGTACTTACCTATTTGTACTCACCTATTTGTGGTTGCAGGGGTCGAGTCATAGCTCCTGGCCCCGCCTCTTCACTGATTGCTACTAGGTCCTCTCTCTCCCTGCTCCATGAGCTTTATCAAACCTAGTCTTAAAACTATGTATGGTTCCTGCCTCCACTATGTCGCTTTCTAGGCTATTCCACTTCCTGACAACTCTATGACTGAAGAAATACTTCCTAACATCCCTTTGACTCATAGGAGTCTTCAACTTCCAATTGTGACCCCTTGTTTCTGTGTCCCCTCTCTGGAACATCTTGTCTCTGTCCACCTTATCTATTCCTCGCAGTATTTTATATGTCGTTATCATGTCTCCCCTAACCCTCCTGTCCTCTAGTGTCGTCAGGCCGATTTCCCTTAACCTTTCTTCGTAGGACAATCCCCTTAGCTCTGGGACTAGTCTTGTTGCAAACCTTTGCACTTTCTCTAATTTCTTGACGTGCTTGACCAGGTGTGGGTTCCAAACTGGTGCTGCATACTCCAGTATGGGCCTGACGTATATGGTGTACAGAGTCTTGAATGATTCCTTAGTGAGGTATTGGAACGCTATTCTTAGGTTTGCCAGCCGCCCGTATGTTGCAGCAGTTATCTGAATGATGTGTGCCTCAGATGTGCTCGGTATTATACTCACCCCAAGATCTTTTTCTTTGAGTGAGGTTTGCAGTCTTTGGCCACCTAGACTATACTCTGTCTGCGGTCTTCTTTGCCCTTCCCCGATATTCATGACTTTACATTTGGCAGGGTTAAATTCAAGGAGCCAGTTACTGGACCAGGCTTGTAGCCTGTCCAGGTCTCTTTGTAGTCCTGCCTGATCCTCGACTGATTTGATTCTTCTCATTAACTTCACATCATCTGCAAACAGGGACACTTCTGAGTCTATCCCTTCCGTTATGTCATTCACATATACCAAAATCAGTACAGGTCCTAGGACTGACCCTTGTGGAACTCCACTCGTCACAGGTGCCCACTCTGACACCTCGTCACGTACCATGACTCGTTGTTGCCTCCCTGTCAGATATTCTCTGATCCATTGCAGTGCTTTTCCTGTTACGTGTGCCTGAACCTCTAGCTTTTGCATTAACCTCTTGTGAGGAACTGTGTCGAACGCCTTCTTGCAGTCCAAAAAAATGCAGTCTATCCACCCCTCTCTCTCGTGTCTTACTTCTGTTACCTTGTCATAAAACTCCAGTAGGTTTGTGACACAGGATTTTCCTTCCCTGAAACCGTGCTGGTTGTCGTTTATAAGCTTGTGTCTTTCTAGGTGCTCCACCACTCTCCTCCTGATGATCTTCTCCATGACTTTGCATACTATACACGTCAGTGACACAGGTCTGTAGTTTAATGCCTCGTGTCTGTCTCCTTTCTTAAAAATTGGGACTATGTGTGTGTGTGTGTGTACTCACCAAGTTGTGGTTGCAGGAGTCGAGTCATAGCTCCTCTGAGTGTGTGTGTGACCCAACAATTAATACTTGCACCAGTAACTCATTACAGTTGTGACCGGGTGTGAACTAGTGAATTGCTCATTACTTTATAATTTGTTGATATAGATATTGATATTTATTTATTTCTCTGTAAAAAAATTACAATGTGTGTTTTACATATAAATGACAATATAGAGTAATTACAAAGATGGCCGTTTGCATGCCTTGGCATGTAGGCATTTTGGGCATACTTAATACTAGAGCTTAATCAATATTACAGATTGGCCGTTTGCATGCCTGGGCATGTAGGCATTTTGGGCATACTTAATACTAGAGCTTAATCAATATTACAGATTGGCCGTTTGCATGCCTGGGCATGCTAGGCATTACGGGCATACTTAATACTAGAGCTTAATCAATATTACAGATTACACTTTAATACAAAATTCAAGCGATTAAATAGGATTACGATAGTGAGATACCTGGAGTATACCCCTGGATAGAGTTCCATGGGTCAACGCCCCTGCGGCCCGGTCTGTGACCAGGCCTCATGTTGGATCAGAGCCTGATTAACCAGTTTAGAATAATTAGATTGCACTACGAATTACAAATAAATACAAGTTTCAATTAGTGAGGTAGTGCAGAACATTTAGATTGTATAATTAGTAATAGGAATGGTTTTGTCTTGGCACGTTACATAGTTTCTATGAAAGCTCCTATATTGGAGTATATCAGGCAAACTTAAGACTAGAGATTTATTAGACAATAGCTATATTCGGGATTTTATGTTTACTGTCCTTTGGGCAGTGTTGGTGTAGATAAGGAGGATGTGTGTGTGTGTGTGTGTGTGTGTGTGTATGTTGTGTGTGTGTGTGTGTGTGTGAATCATTGGTTTTCATGTGTTTAGGTGATGGTGGAGTGTGTTAGTGAGATAAGATGTTTTTTGATGATAGTGTTGAAAATGGTGACTGAGTCTGCAGTTCTGGAGTTTTCAGGTAGGTAGTTCCAGATTTAATGTCCTTTGATGTACATTGAACATTTGTATAGATTTAGTCGGACACGGGGAATGTCATAGAGATTTTTGTGTCTGGTATTGTGCCTATGGGTCCTGTCACAACTATCAAGAAAGCATTTTTTGTTCTGGGTTAATATTGGAATTTATGGTTCTGTATATGTAGGTTGCACAGTAGTAAGTGTGGATGTTATAAACAGTGAGTAAATTTAGGTCTCTTGAAGAGTGGGGGGGGAGGGGGATTGCCTGGGATGGGATTGCGTGATAATTCTTACTGCTGCTTTTTGTTGAGTTAATATTGGTTTTAGGTGAGTTAATGCTGTTGATCCCTAAGCACATATGGCATAAGTGAGGTAGGGATAGATGAGTGTATAGTATAGTGTGAGTAGGGCTGATTGTGGTACATAGTAATGTATCTTAGAAAGGATACAAACCTTTTTGGATACTTTTTTTGCTATGTGGGTGATATGGATGCAGAAATTCAGGTTGCTCTCAAGGGTAGGCCCAGGAATTTGCCCTCATTGTGTTTAGCAATAGGAGTGTTGTCAATCATTATGTTCAGTTGTGCAACACCTGTTCTATTACCAAACACAATGTATTATTATAATCAAAAGAAGCGCTAAACCACAGAGGTCATACAGTGCCGCAGGGTAAAGTAGGATGCAGGGAGAATGGATTGTAAGAGAGAGAGGGATGATTAGTAAGGTATGGAGTGTAGCAGGGTAGTGGATAGTGCAAGGATAGAGCATAGCAAGAGACTGAGGGGAGTGCTAGAGGCATAAACCTCAGAGTTTGTGTAGTAAGTCAGTTGCTGTCAAAAAGTTCATGAGTCAAGATTAAAGGAGGGTCCATCGGATCCCCTTACTACAGATATAAATACTAGAATTCACCACACTATACATGACATATAAAATTACTATTTAACCTAAATGATGAATGATGTCGACCCTGATCTAAATCTATATAATCTAACACCCAATCAAAATTTACTGGAAAGTAATTGCCTCCATTACACAGCATCACAAGCCAACACAGTCCTAAATACTGCTAAAAGTATAACGTTCTTAACTACAACATCCAATCCTTAAGCAAACACTATGATTCCCTAAAGACAACCTTCACATGTATTGTCCTTACTGAAACCTGGCTTAAGCAGGATACAGTAGATATCTACTCGCTGCCAGGATACACAGCAATACACAACTGCAGACCACATCAAGTTGGGGGAGGTATTGCAATCTATTACTCTAATGAAATATCCTGTTGTGACACCACTTGCTATAGTGATGAATATGGAGAATGCATTTTTGCTAATTTTACTGCACAAAACCTAAGACTCCCGTAACAATCGGAGCCATTTACCGGATGTCTCAAACAAACATCCCAAATTTTAGCGATAAACTAAACCCTCATTTAGCATGGTAATTACGTTCCTGAAAACGTCATGTTAGATAAAATCGTGTTAGATAATTAAAAGAACTCATGGGAAAAATAGGGTTACGTTTCTGGAAGTCCCCAAAAAGCCAAACAAGTTTATTTTAGACCAACAGATCTTACAAAAATAAAAGTGAATATTTAATTGTTGTTCATTATCGTGATGTATTATGTTGTTTTTACTGCATAAGACTACAAATGTAACAGAAATAATAGTATTTACCTTAAATTGTGGGTGCTGGTGTTTGTGGATGATTGTGAAGAGAGTGGAGAGTTATGGTGTGGCCCTACTGGGCTGAGGTGGATAGTAGAGGTTCTGGAACTGAAGTCGATGGTTGTACTGTCTCTAACTTTAAGTCATTCAGTAAGTCTACCTGGAGTCTACCTGGAGAGAATTCCAGGGGTCAACGCCCCCGCGGCCCGGTCTGTGACCAGGCCTCTTGTTGGACCAGAGCCTGATCAACCAGGCTGTTACTGCTGGCCGCACGCAGTCCAACGTACGAACCACAACCCGGCTGATCAGGTACCGACTTGAGGTGCCTGTCCAGTGCCTGCTTGAAGACAGCCAGGGGCTTGTTGGTAATCCCCCTGATGTATGCTGGGAGGCAGTTGAACAATCTTGGGCCCCTCACACTTATTGTGTTGTCCCTCAACGTGCTAGTGGCACCCCTGCTCTTCATTGGGGGAATGTTACATCGCCTGCCGAGTCTTTTGCTTTCGTACGGAGTGATTTTTGTGTGCAAGTTTGGTACTAAGCCCTCGAGAATTTTCCATGTGTATATAATAATGTATCTCTCCCGCCTGCGTTCTAGAGAGTACAGGTTTAGGAACTTCAAGCGTTCCCAGTAGTTGAGGTGGTTTATCGCACTTATGCTTGCGGTGAAGGTTCTCTGCACATTTTCAAGGTCAGCAATTTCACCCGCCTTGAAAGGTGCAGTTAGTGTGCAGCAATATTCCAGCCTAGATAGAACAAGCGATCTGTAAAGTGTCAACATGGGCTTGGCATCCCTGGTTTTGAAGGTTCTCATTATCCATCTTGTCATTTTTCGAGCAGATGCAATTGCTACATTGTTATGGTCCTTGAAGGTGAGATCCTCTGACATGATCACTCCCAGGTCTTTGACATTAGTTTTTCGCTCTATTGTGTGGTTGGAATTAGTTTTGTACTCCGATGAGATTTTAATTTCTTCACGTTTTCCGTATCTGAGTAATTGAAATTTCTCATCATTGAACTTCATATTGTTTTCTGCAGCCCATTTAAAGATTTGGTTTATGTCTGCTTGGAGTCTTGCAGTGTCTTCAACGGTGGACACTGTCATACAGATTCGGTGTCATCTGAAAAGGAAGACACAGCACTGTGGCTTATATCCCTGTCAATGTCTGATATGAGGATGAGGAATAGGATGGGAGCAAGTACTGTGCCTTGTGGAACAGAGCTTTTCACAGTAGCTGCCTCAGACTTTACTCTGTTGACTACTACTCTTTGTGTTCTACGTGTTAGGAAATTATAAATCCATCTACCAACTTTTCCTGTTATTCATTTATCACGCATTTTGTGTGCTATTACACCATGGTCACACTTGTCAAAGGCTTTTGCAAAATCTGTGTATATAACATCTGCATTCTGTTTATCTTCTAGAGCATCCAGGACCTTGTCGTAGTGGTCCAGTAGTTGGGACAGACAGGAGCGGCCTGCTCTAAACCCATGCTGTCCTGGGTTGTGCAATTGATGGGTATCAAGATGGGTGGCGATCTTGCTTCTTAGAACCCTTTCAAAGATTTTTATGATATGGGACGTTAGCGCAATTGGTCTGTAGTTCTTTGCTATTGCTTTACTGCCCCCTTTGTGGAGCGGGGCTATGTCTGTTGTTTTTAGTAGCTGCGGGACGATCCCAGTGTCCATGCTCCCTCTCCATAGGATGTTAAAAGCATGTGATAGGGTCTTCTTGCAGTTCTTGATGAACACGGAGTTCCATGAGTCTGGGCCTGGAGCGGAGTGCATGGGCATGTCATTTATTGCCTTTTCAAAGTCATTTGGCGTAGTGATGATGTCAGAAAGGCATGCGTCTGTCAAGTTCAGTGGCACTCTCATGAAAAAATCATTTAGGTTTCCGATTTTCAGTCTGGTTAGTGGCTCGCTAAAGACTGAGTCATACTGGGATTTAAGTAACTCACTCATTTCCTTGCTGTCATCTGTGTAGGACCCATCCGGTTTAAGTAGGGGCCCAATACTGGTTGTTGTTCTCGACTTTGATTTTGCATAGGAAAAGAAATACTTAGGGTTTCTTTCAATTTCAGTCAACTCATTCAGTAAGTCAGTCAGTCAAGTCAGTCAGTGTGTCAGCCAAGTCATTCAGTAAGTCAGTCAAGCCAGTCAGTAAGTCAGTCAAGTCAGTCAGTAAGTCAGTCAACTCATTCAGTAAGTCAGTCAAGTCAGTCAGTAAGTCAAGTCAGTCAGTAAGTCAGTCAGTCAAGTCAGTCAGTAAGTCAGTCAGTCAAGTCAGTCTGTAAGCCAGTCAACTCATTCAGTAAGTCAGTCAGTCTCGTCAGTCAGTAAGTCAGCTAAGTCATTCAGTAAGTCAGTCAAGCCAGTCAGTAAGTCAGTCAAGTCAGTCAGTAAGTCAGTCAACTCATTCAGTAAGTCAGTCAAGTCAGTCAGTAAGTCAAGTCAGTCAGTAAGTCAGTCAGTCAAGTCAGTCAGTAAGTCAGTCAGTCAGTCAAGTCAGTCTGTAAGCCAGTCAAGTCATTCAGTAAGTCAGTCAAGTCATTCAGTCAAGTCAGTCAGTAAGTTAGTAAAGTCAGTCAGTAAGTCAGTCAAGTCAGTCAGTAAGTCAGTTAAGTCAGTAAGTCAGTCAAGTCAGTCAGTAAGTCAGTCAAGTCAGTTAGTAAGTCAGTCAGTCAAGTCAATCAGTAAGTCACACAAACTTATGTTTACCACTTTTTATGTGTACAAAGTCAGCATTAATCACTTGATGTGGCTAATAGCCACCCTCAGTAGGACTCCTCCACTGACTCAATGGCTTAACCCACCGCGGGCGACCGCGTGCTCAAATTTTTTTCCCCTCCAGCTGAACTTTGTAATATCAGTTTTACATCATGTTAGATAAGAATGTGCCGCAATTCTTCAATCGTGCAATACCCATAACGTGCAACATAAATTCGTGCTAAATGAGGGTCTACTGTAACAAACTATCAAATGAACAAGCACCAATTATCTTAGCTGGAGACTTCAACATCAACCTTGGCCTAACAGATGACCAGCCAGTAACTGATTTCATCAACAATATGAACAACACACTTCTCATACCAACAATAACAAAACCAACCAGGCTGACTGATGAGTGCAACCATGATCTCCCATATATGGACCACTATCCTAGCCCCCCTTAAATCAAGGATAATAACAGACAGCACTATAGACCGCTACCCCTCCTTCCTCTTAACAAACATTAATAAACCACCTCTTGAATGCACCAAAGTTTCATTTAGACTCCATGACGACGCCTCAATAAATAACTTCACAGCAGAGCTAGAGACGGTTGACTGGGCTATAGAATTCTCAAATGCCAAGGGTATCGATGAGTGGACAGATAATTTTCTTAACAAATTACTTAGACTATACAACAAACATTGTCCAATAAAAATGAAACAGATTATGAATAAACGGCTAGGTTGCCCATGGCTAACTAACAGCTTACTAAAATCCATTAACAAGAAACATCAATATGAGAAGCAATATAGACGGGGATTCATACATAAAGATTTTATTAAACACTATTCATCAGTTCTCACCAAACTAATAAAAAAAGCCAAACAATTGTACTACTCCAGCAGATTCACTGAAACAAGAGGAGATATAAAAACGACCTGGAAAACACTCTCACAGATTATGGGCACCCACAAACTTAAAAAACTGGGGATATTGTCCTAACTAAACCAAATGAAACACTACTACAGCCTATTGATACAGTAAACAAAATAAATGACTTCTTCTCAACCATAGGATCAAATCTTGCCAGTAAAATCCCAGATACCAACACCCGAGCAAGTGATTACCTAGATGGGAATTTCCCATCCTCCTTCTATCTTGCACCTACTGAGCCCACTGAAGTCACCATGATAATCAAGTCACTTAAAAATAAATCACGGAATCTGTCTCAAGTCCTACCATTATTATACAAGTGAGCCGCCCATGTCCTTTCACATGCTATTTCATTACTTTTTAACAAATCTCTAGAAACTAGCACTTTCCCGACACTACTCAAAACAGCTAGGGTTACACCAATACACAAAGTTGGTGACCCCACAGACGTAAACAACTACAGTGGTCCCTCGGTTTTCGCCGAAAATTCGTTCCAGAATGCTGCTCAAGTGCCATTACCGAACGAATTAACTTCCTTAAGAAATAATGTCACATGGGGTTAGTCTATTTCAGACCCCCAAAAATACACTTCCAACAGCACTTGCGAAAATACACTTACATAAATGTTCGAGTTTGGAGATGCACGAAAACCAAAACCGAGGGACCACTGTATATAGGCCAATATCAAACTTACTGTTGCTATCCAAAATCTTCAAGAAACCTGTGCACAAGAGATTATACTCGTTCATAACGACACAAAGCATACTCAACCCCTGCCAATTTGGCTTCAGAAAAAATAAAAGCACTAACGATGCAATCTTAAAAATGATAGACCTGCTTTACACAGCACTCAAAAATAAGGAATATCCATTAGGACTTTTTATTGACCTAAGGAAAGTTTTCGACACAGTAAACCACAGCATCCTACTCCACAAACTTGACCACTATGGTATAAGAGGTCATGCACTTGCATACTTCAAATCCTACCTTACTAATAGGTATCAGTATGTCACCATTAAAGATAACCTCCTCGACACGACCACTTGATACTGGAGTACCACAGGGAAGTGTCCTTGGTCCCCTGCTCTTCCTCTTATACATCAATGATCTTCCCAATGTATGACAACACTTGAAACCAAAACTCTTTGCTGACGACATGACATATGTCATCTCCCACCCAAATCTTGAAACGCTCGACACCATTGTTAACGACGAATTACTAAAAATATCTACATGGATGACAGCCAACGAACTTACACTCAACACTGATAAGACCTTTGGTAACAGAGCAGGTGATGCACAATTAAACATTAAGATCAACAACACTCCTATTGCTAAACATAATGAGGGCATATTCCTGGGCCTTCACCTCAAATGTAACCTGAAATTCAGCACCCATATCCAACACATAACAAAGAAAGTGTCCAAAACTGAAGGCTGAAGCCTGATACTACAGATGTCTATGGCATCCCAGGTTACACAGCCATTCACAATTGCAGGACAGATCAGCGAGGGGGTGGAATAGCTATATATTACTCAGATCAACTTGAATGTATCAATAACTCTTGCATAAGGGATGAGCATGGAGAATATATTATAGCTAAATTTAAATCAAAAGACCTGCAAAAACCCCTCACAGTGATAAACATCTACAGATTACCACAGTCAAACATTCACCATTTTAGTGAAAAACTAGGTAACCTAATAACTGATGCACACATGAACAAAGACCATTTGCTGCTCACAGGAGACTTCAATATAAATCTCCTACATGACCAGGACCCACAAGTAACAGAATTCACAAACACTATGAGCAACTGCTTGTTACTACCAACAATATCAAAACCTACAAGAATCTCGAGACTAGTACCTCATTACTAGACCACATCTGGACTAATACTATAGCCCCTCTAAAATCAGGCATCATCACAGACAACACCACAGACCACTATCCGACCTTTCTCATAACTAATCTTGGTAAATTGCCCTAGATATTACAAAAGTTACCTTCAGACTACATAATGAGTCAGCTGTAAATAACTTTATAACAGCTATGATTAACATTGACTGGCATAATGAGTTAGAAACATATACAGATACTAATGAATGCATCAAGAATTTCCTTAACAAAACCCACCACCTCTATAACAAACATTGCCCTAAAAAAACTAAACAGATCACAGCTAAGAGACTTAACAATCCCTGGCTAACACCCAGCATCCTTAAATCCATTAACAAAAGGCACCAATATGAAAAACAATACAGAAGGGTCTAATAACCAGAGAACAATCCAAACGCTACTCATCAACCCTTACCAGCCTGATAAGGAGATCAAAAAAATTGTATTATGAGAACAGACTCCAGAACATAAAAGGTGATATGAAAAAGACCTGGAAGACCCTATCTGCAATTCTAGGAAATAATAAGATAGCGAAAAACAACACCATCAAATTATCAAGAGCAGATGAACCCTACTCTCACCTACTGAGACAGCAAACAGACTTAATGTTTTCTTCTCCACCATAGGAAAGAATCTAGCGAGTAAAATCCCAAGCTCAAACACCTGTCCAACAGACTACCTCACAAACACCCACCCTAATACGCTATTCCTAGCTCCTACCAACCCAATTGAAGTCTCGCTCATAATCAACACCCTTAAAAACAAGGCAGGAGACATAAACAGCCTACCAACTTTTATGTACAAAAGCTTCACAGGTACTGTCACCAATCATAGCAACACTATTCAATAAATCCATTGAAGCCTCTACCTTCCCATCAATTCTCAAAATAGCTAGGGTCACCCCGATCCACAAAGGAGGTGATCAAACAGACCTGAATAATTATAGACCAATTTCTAATTTACCATTGCTTTCTAAAATCTTCGAAAAATTAATTCATAGACAAATCTATTCCTACCTAGTCTCACACAATGTACTCAACCCCTGTCAATTTGGATTCAGGACAAACAAGAGCACAAACGATGCTATTACGCACATGTTGGAGTTAATATATACAGCACTTGAGAAAAAAGAAGTCCCACTGGGAATCTTCATTGATCTCCGCAAAGCTTTTGATACAGTCGACCATGATTTACTGCTCACAAAATTAGCACACTATGGTATAAGGGGCACCCACTCAACTACCTAAAATCATACCTCACCAACAGAAGCCAATACGTGTACACAAATGGAGCGAACTCTTCCACACAACCAATTACAGTCGGAGTCCCTCAAGGAAGTGTCCTGGGGCCACTCCTATTCCTCATTTACATAAATGACCTACCGAATGCATCACAAATACTCAAACCCATTTTATTTGCAGATGACACAACATATGTCTTCTCTCACCCAAATCCAGTTATACTGGCCAACACTGTTAATGCCGAATTACAGAAAATATCAACATGGATGACGACTAACAAGCTTACTCTCAATACTGACAAGACCTACTTCATACAGTTTGGAAGCAAAGTCACAAATGTTCCACTTAACATAACACTTAATGGTACACCCATCACAAGACTCACAGAGGAAAATTCCTAGGAATCCACCTTGACAGTAGCCTTAAATTCCAAACACGTATACAACAAATTTCAAGAAAATCTCGAAGACAGTAGGCATATTATCAAAGATACGCTATTATGTACCTCAATCAGCTCTCCTTGCACTCTATCATTCACTTATCTACCCGTATCTCACCTATGGAATCTGTGCATGGGGATCAACGTTAAATCACCTTAGACCACTCATAACACAACAAAAGGCCGCAGTCAGAATGATAACAAATTCCCTCTAGACAGCATACTCCACCAATATTCAAAGTCTCAAACTACTCACCGTAAAGAACATTCATACTTACTCTTGTGCCTACTACATATATAAAACTTTACACTCTAATATAAACCCTCTGCTCAAAACTCTCCTCACCAACTTTAATAGGACCCATGACCACAACACACGACACAGATCACTTTTTGATATACCCCGTGTTCATATCAACCTATGTAAAATTCTATGCACATAAAGGGCCCCAGAATCTGGAATTCATTACCAGTAAATATTAAGATAATCTTGTCTGAAAATCAATTTAAGACTCAACTCAAAAACCACCTACTCACCCAAACCTAAATGATCATGCTATAAACTACTTTGAAAAATGCTCATTGTTACTTTCCTATACGATAATCTCAATTTTTAATAATATGTTACTATTATGTTACCCCTACTCATATTATAAGTTAATGTCAAAAATGCTCAATGTTATTTTCCTTAAGATAATCTCAATTCCATATTATCATTCAAGAATCTTAACACCTGTAACAATCTAAGATCTAATATCATTATATAATAATTTAAACAGTAAAATTTCATCATATTGTAATTTTGAAAATAATTTTTAACTAGAATAAACTCAATAAATTTCTCTAATATTAAGTACATAGTTTTTAAGGACTAGAATAAGCTGCCCCTAATGCCATGGCATGTCAGTGGCTCTCCTTGCACTCAATTTACATTGTAACCTCCGATACCCATGTAACCTGCAATGAAATAAAATTTGTTTGTTTGTTTGTTTGTTGTTATGTACCACAATCAGCCCTACTCACACTATACTATTCACTCATCTATCTCTATCTCACAAATGCCATTTATGCTTGGAGATCAACAGCAGCAAGACACCTAAAACCAATAATAACCCAACACAACGCCGCAGTAAGAATTATCACGCAATCCAATGCTAGGCAACCCCCCCTCCCTCCCCCACTCTTCAAAGACCTAAACTTACTCACTGTTCAGAACATCCACACTTACTACTCTGCTATCTACATTTATAGAACCATAAATACCAAATTTAACCCTAAACTAAAACTCTTTCTTGACAGTTGTGACGGGGGCCCTTTTGGAATAATAGCAGACACAAACATTTTTTGCATTCCCGGGTTTTTTGCTAAATCATAAAAAAAAATTAATGTACGAAAAAGGGGGGTTAAAAAACTGGCTTTCTGCCTAAAAAACTCTTGAACTCCCCGACACAACCCCCTTTTTCCAAAAACTTTAAAAAACATTTTTTTTCCTTTTCCAGTGATAACCCTAAAAAACCTTTTTTAATATCCCCAAAATTACATTTTTTATTTTGTGTTCCCCACTTAATTTAAAAGACTGTAAAATTTCTATTATTTTATTATTATTATTTAAAAAAAGGGTAAACCAAGGGTTTACAGCGTGGCTGGTCCCGGATGCAGGGGGAATGGTTTGGGAGATGGATGATTAGTAGGGTATGGAGTGCAGCAGGACGTGGATAATGCAGAAAACAGGGTACAAAAGATCAGGGGAAGGGACTGAAGGTGCTAAAATTAATCTTCGAGTTTGTGTAGTAAGTCAGTTTCTGTCAAAAATCAACGGGGAAATCAGGATTAAAAGGGGCCATCGAAAGGAAGGTAAAAAAAAGGGGGCCCCGGGGAAGATGTGTTGTAGGTAAATTCTGGGGCCCCCTTTTTGATAAATGGACAGTCCAACGTATATGTCCCAACCTGGGGAAACCCCCCTGCTCCAAAAGGGCAGGGGGGCCCCTTAGATACCCCTGAGTAAACGAGTGTGGCCTGCGAAGATAGGGGGGGTGTAGTCTCCCCCCAAACCCCCACATTTGACAAAAGAAAGGCCGAAACCTATAATCCCGGGGTTTTAAAAAAATGAA